>PVJA010052628.1:0-12318 GCA_004027025.1 Myocastor coypus
TTTTTTTTTTTTGTCTTCCAAGATGGTTGACACCAACAAAAATTCTACAAAATGCTTCACATTGTTTCAATGTAAATCCTGAAGGGATTTGACTGACCTTGTCAGATACAAAAGTTACATGTTTTGTTATATAGATCTTGCTTTAACTTGGCCTTAACCACCCAGCAGAAAATTTTAACCACAAGACATAAAAATTAAAGCCAGATTAGTGTGATGAGTTGTAAAAAGCCCAAGTCAACAGCTTCTGACATTGTCAGTTCTGCTCATAATCCACTACTATTATGGAGTATTGGACTCCATATACAACTACTTTCTTGTAGTTCAATGAGGAGAAATATTTGTACCAATAGTCTTTAGAAAACTTATATCTTCATCTTGTACTCTGAACAACTACTATGAGGACAAAAATAAGAATTGCATTGATTATTGTGGATGTCCTACTGATGGGTTCTGAAACTGTCTCATTGCTATTTCTTTCTTATTGAAATAAATAAAATTAAAAAAAAATAATGACAGAAAAATAAAATGCCATTCAAGGATTGTTACCATGAGCTTAAAAGGAGAACTGGAATAGAAGATGGCATGCTGTTGATTCTCCTGGAGAAGCTTGTCACTCTTGCTTTCTTTATATGAATTCAGCTGTTCTCATCAAGGAACTGAGGTCCTCACTGTCAGTGAGGATGGCTGTGGTTCTTTTCTGAGGAGCTCCAGTTCTTTCCTTGAGTGTTGCATCCTACCTCCAGTGCAGATCTCTTAGCTTACTGGCACAGATCCTTCGTTTCACTGATCCAGACTTTCTAGCTTTTATCCCTGACCTTTTGACCTTTCCAGTGCAGATCCTTGACACAGACTTGCATGAGACATAGTCATGGTCTCTGAGTCTTTAACTGGACTTGTGAAGAATATTTCCATAGGAACCAGGTCTTTGGCTAGACTCCTTGGATCTGTAGTGCGCAGATAGGTCTCCTGCATTTGACCTTATTTGTGAACATTATAAAATATTACTATAAATTATGTGTTCTGTATTAAATCCATACTCTTATAAACCTTGACCATAACAATAAGTTAAGATTTCTTATACTACAAACTAGTCAATGTGTAAAGTCAGTCAGAAAAACCCTCACAAACGCACCCAAAAATGTTTGATTAAATAATGTCTGGACATTCAATGGTCTAGTCAGGTTGACACAGAATTAATTGTTATATGTAACTTCACTGAAGAGTTTGAAGAAAAAAGATTCTAAAACAATAAACTAAAGAGTAGTAAGAAAATACAAGGATGGTAAGAGACTAATGAAAGGACATTTCTTTAAGACCGTACACTAGTTTGTAAAGTTTTATAGGTAGGGACTAACATTCCAAAAAAGGGGCCTGGAAGATAGCTCCATGGCACAAGTGCTTGCCTGACAAGTGCAATGTCGTGAATTTGAACTCTGTTCCTTCAAAAAGAAAAAAAAAATGAAAGAAAGAAAAAGAAAAGAAAAGAAAAACACTCTAAAAATCTATTTATGTATTCTGAAACTGAAATATTAAATGTATTTAATTTATTGCAGACTATGGGATCAAGGTGTCTCACTATGGAAGAGAAAAGGGATAGAAAGGCTAAGCAGTTTGTATGTCTGTGTGTACACATGCATTTGTGCGTGCATATGTGTGTACATGTGAGTGCATATGTACAATCTAGTATATACAGATGTATTTCCTATATCTTTCTGCCAAGAGTTTACAAGAAGGAGCAACATTCTACTCATGGTGTAAAAACCTAGAACCTAGTTCTTAATTTCAAATACCAATCTCTAAGAAAATACAGGTAGACAAATAAATACTGAAAATGAATATTATATTGCCAGTCTTTTCTGTTTCTGAAATGCAGTACCCAGCATACACAATCTATAGGACAAGAGGTTTAATTTTTCTCAGAATTTAGGGGACATAGTCCATAGCATCTGGATCTAAGGCAGAAACACTTTGGAGAAAGGTCATGGTATAGGAAAGCTACTCACCTCACCGCAGCCAGGAAGCAGAGAGAGAAGGGATGGGGTGAAAGGGAGACATGTCCCACAAAGACATGCTCCTCTGTGACATGCCTCTTCTGTTTAAGCCCCAGCTCTTAACAGCACATTTAACTATGCAGGCACAAGTGGCTCTATCCAGTGATAAGTATCTATACTCACCCAATCGGCTTCCAAAAGCACCATTTCTGAACACACAGAACTCAGAGGAAATTCTTGATGCAAACTGTCACAAGCGCATAACATCCTATAATGTCAGAAAGAAAGTAGCAAAAGCACACAGTGATGGAGGCATGTCACAAAAAGAAGGAGCTGTTAAGGTTTGGATCCAAATGTCCCTTAGAAGTTTTCATGTGCTCACAAGTAAGGCTTTTGGAAGTTGGTTGAATGAGAATACTTGTGCTGTAGTGGATTAGTCTACCAAACTAGCTTGTTTGAATGTACTTTTAGGAGATAGGGCTGGTTGGAGGAGGTGTGTTACTGGAGATATGGCCTGGTAGGGGATATTCTCAATACTTTTATCTATAGTTGATTACGTGTCTGTGTCTCTGTCTGTACTTGTGTCTGAGTCTGTCTCTGTGTCTGTGTTTTGGGTTGCTTTCTTTTGATTTGCCATTCTTCTCTTGGAGCCAGGCAACCAGGGACTGAGCCTTCTGATACCCTGAGGAAAAGTAGACCTTTTCCCTTTGAAACTGTGTATGCCAAGTATCAGGTCCCTATGGCAAGTAATATACTGAAGTCCACTAAAAATCTAATGACAAAATATAGAATACTTTGTTCAGAAAACAAATAAGTAACAGCATATGTATTTAAGTTCATATTGACAAAACTGAATGATTGAATAAAAAAATGTACAAAGAGTGGGGCATTTTTTGTACTGCAGGGTACTATATAATTTATTTAGATTCCTTGACTTAAGGAAATGTCCTCTCCTCAAGTGTGGGATACATATAATGACTTCTTTTGAAGGAATACAATGCAGAAAGCATAAAAAAGATAAGTTTATAACAGAGAACTCAATGAACAATATTTCTGCTAAGTGACCAAGATTAGATTCAATAATGACAAGTCATTAGTAGCATGTGCTTTGCGGTGATGAATGTGAAAGATGCTTTGTTTCTGCTGTCAGTCTCTCAAAATCTGTGTTCCTGTTCAACAATTAAAAAATCAAAGTTGAAAGAATGTCCTACAAAACGACTGAGTATGACTTGTAAAAATTGCTTGTGATATCAAAAACATGCTTTCTGATAAAACATTGTGTAGAGAATTCTAAGGAAATATGATCGATAAAATGACAGTACAAATAATATTAATAATGATGCTTACTGGTGGTCAGGTGTCACGTGTGGAACTGAGCTACTGTTATTTCCTGTGTGTAGAACCAGACAGAATCATAACCTGTAGGGTGCAGGAGAAGTCCATTTGTAGAGTATGATGAGGTGAAGCTTTCAGAGCAGCTGACTCTACATTTTGTGATTGGTTTATTGTCTAGTGCTGGGCTTGTAGGTGTTAGTGCGATAACCACTGAAGGGCAGGTAGCCTGCGTAAAATGTAAAAGACAGAAAGTCTTGTCTTTCCCATTCTCAGCCACAATGGGGCCATACCAGGAGGTCAGCTGAATTCTTCCTGCTGGCCACTATTTTCCCACACCCATAGCCTCCCCTGCCTCCCTTCATTTCCAAGGGACAAGTAGATTTCTGAGTCTGATTCTTTAGATTAGTTAATGGGATGAGATTCTGAGAAAAAAGGTCAGTAATTAAAAACTAAGAAAATATGAATAAATTATACTCTTGTGATAATAATTGTGTCAACATTTGTTCATTAATTATGAAAAATGTACCATAATAATTCAACATAGTAACAAAAGGGAAAATAGGATGAGAAAACAGAGAATGCTATTAACTTTTTTGCAATTTGCCTGTAAAGGGAAAAGTAAACTAAAATTGAATGCAGGTCAAACATTAATTTAATCAACACTGCAAATATATGAGCAAAGCATAGTGTGTAAACTTTATTTGTATACTGATTAATAAAAACACATTTGTGTATAGAATTATGTGCACACAGATAAATATATACACAAATGTGATAGGACAATACACATAATTATGCATGTATACATTTATTATTAGAAAAACCACAGAGTAATTAAGAAAAAGTCCTAAAACCTGTTCAAAATTTTTATTGTACATATAGATGCACATTTATTCAAAATTATTTACATATAGAGAGGTATATATATGTGCAAAATACAAACAGTAACTAATTAATATGTAATATGCATACCCAGTATCCATGTACATTCCAATATCTAAATCTATCCACAGAATTAGTGAATTAATTAGAGGAATTATTGATTATTCTGTGTTTTTTTAAATAGTGATAGTATGATTATGATAAAAATGAATATTTTTTTCAGTGTAGGTTAGGTAACATGATGAAACAGATTTTCTTAAAACATCTTATTTTGAGTATGGTAAGACAAAGTGTGACTTACATGAAAAATAGCTTGGCATGGGTTGAAAATTAGTGAAGCCAGTTAATGATCAGATAGTATACTGATATCCTAATCATTTATTTTTGTATATATCTTCAAATCTGATTAAATGTAAGATTGGCTCAAAAAGCTTTTTAACGGAGAGCCTTGCCCCAATCATCTCCACTATCACCAGAGCTCTGTTGAGCTGTAGCCACTTCTTCCACTGCCGTAGAAAGTAGGCAGACTCAGGACAACTATGTGGACCTGGAGAGCCCTGCCTACTGCAGAGCTTGGCTGAACTGTGAACACCTTTCTCCTGTAGCAGGAGCCGTGGCAAGCCACACCCTGCCCTCCCACTGTTGTGGCCGCATTGCTCACCTGCTCCACTCCCCCCCCCCACCACTTCGGGTCTAGATATAAATTAGGACCTTCGACAACATCAAATAAAGGAGGAAAAGGCAACCTCAGAACTTCACCCAACCCAGAACAAGACCAGGAGACAAGGTAATGGAAGAATTTGAAAGTCACACACCTTAAATGTCTGGAATGATGTCCACTGAAGCAAAGAAACAGTGCCATCAGATTATAGAAGAAACCAGATCACAAATAAGCTCTCAGGTAAAAAAAGAAGTGACAATAACCACGAAAGAATTGCTCAGCACATCTAGAGAAGATATAGATGAAAAAATAGAGGGGAGCAGGAAAATGATGGTAACATTGAAAGAACAAAAAAGAAAGAACTAGAATGCATGCAAGAGATTCAAACAGATATCCGGAAGATTAACAGTTCCACTGAAAGCCAACAAAACTGCTTGAATGATGATGAAGCTAGAATTTCAGACCTTAAAGACAGTGTTGCAGGTAGTTAATATGAAAGGGAAGATCTCTTGAAAATAATAAGGGTCCAGGAAATAACAATGTATCAACTGCAAGATGATGCAAAGAAAAACAATATAAGATTTATTAGTATCCATGAAACAGTAAGAATCAACAGGTTCAGTGGTCTAAAGCACCTGCTTAGTAAAACTTAGGCAACAGCAGAGACCACAGTTCGATCCCCAGAACCATATGCTGTGCCAGCCCCATGCTCAGGGCAGGCTGAGCCGGCCATAATGATAAAAAAATATAAATGGCATAAAAATACTGTTTGCAGGAGTAGTAACAAAAAATTTCCAAAGCATGGGAAAAGAATCTGAGATGAAAATTGCTGAGGCATATAGAACTGCAATTATACATAATCAATATAAATATACACCCAGACATATGATAATCAGATCCTGGAAATTCAGCAAAAGAATAAAACATTAAAAGCTGTTAGAGGTTGGTGAAATCGCTCATCAGGCCAAAGCATTTTGTCAGACAAGCGAAGATAAGCTCAGGGACCATGGTTCATCCCCAGTACCACATACAATGTGAGCCCAGTCTGAAGTGTGGGCTGAGCCAGCCAGAGTCCAAGTGTAGTGGCACATACCTCTAATCTCAGTGCTGGGGAGGCTGAAAGCAGGATGATCATCGTGAGTTCGAGGTGCATAGTTAGGCCCTGAAACAACCAAATATATTTAAAAAAAAAAAAAAAAAACTTCTTAGAAGGAACAGATCATCTGTAATTGAAAACCCGTTGGAATCATGGCAGATTTCTTTCATTTTTTAAAAAAATGTATTTAGTACAGCGTCTATAGGGTCTCAGCACATAGATCAGACTGGTAGTGATCCTCTTGTTTACAGCTTCCCAAGAGCTTAGATTATAGGCACAGGCCACCATGCGCAGTATCAGTCAATATCTCAGTGTGCCCTGGGGGCGGAGCCGACACAGCAGACCCAGTGATCGAATCCCTGCTTCTGCCTAAGTAGCCTCTTTAATCTGCTGAACTATCTGGCCAGCTCTCAAATTTCTTAACATACACTATCACATCAAGAAGAGCTTAGAGAGAAGTATTTCAGGTCCTGAAAGAAAACAACTTCCAACCCAGGTTGATGTACCATGAGAAACTACATATCAAATTTAATGTAGAGATTGTATACTTCTAAGGCAAAGAACAACTGAAGAAATTCAGATATTCTAGACAGATATTCTAGAAAGAGAAAATAGCCATAACTGCAAGAATGACAACAGAAAGGAACTATCAAGCAGAGAAAACAATTAAATAGATGAGAAAAATAGGGATCCTACAGCAGGAAAATAACATGATGAAGCTAAGTTGATATATATATATATATATATATATATATATATATATATATATATATATGTTATAACTATCAATGTAAATGACCTAAATTCACCAATCAAAAGAACGAGACTTGGAGTGGATTAAGAAACAAATTGCAACAATACGCTGGATACAAGAAACACATTTTGGGGCCGGGCATGGTGGTGCATGCCTGTAATCCTAGCACTTGGGAGGCTAAGGCTCAAGGATTGATGTGAGTTTGAGACCAGCCTGGGCTACAAAAGTGAGCTCAAAACCAGCCTGAACTGCATAGTGAGACCTTGTCTCAAAAAGACAAAAAACAAACAGATAAACAAACAAAAAAAATAATAAAACAACAACAAAAACAAAACTACAAAAAAGCAAGAAACACATTTTACTCATAAATAAATTCATAGACTCAAATTGAAAAGGTGGAAGACGATACTCTATGTGACAGGAACCCTGAAAAAAGCAGGGGTAGTTATTCTGGTTGCTGACAACATGAACTTCAAACCAAGAGTGATTGCTAGAGATAAAAATGGCTACTATGCACTTGTTAGGGAAAAGCTGGCAGAAGAAGCGATAACTATCACATATATGCACCAAATATTGGAGCACTCAATTATATAAGACAAACCTTAGAAGAAATGAAAAATAAAGTGAACAATGTCATAGTCATAGTGGGAGACTTTAACATCCCTCAGAGAGAGAGATAAACCAGGACAAAACCAAAAACAAACAAACAAACAAACAAACAAAGAGAGAACTAAACCAAACTTGTGAAGAAATGCACTTAGTAACCTATACAGAGTATTCTACCCAAAACCATCAGAATACACATTATTTTCAGCTATGCATGGATTGTTCTCCAAAATATACTACACTGTATACCGAAATATTTAAGCATAGAACATGCTTAAATAAATGCAAAGGAATTGAAATTTTTACACATATTTTCTCACCACAGTGCAACAAAACTGGAAGTTATTGATTAAAATAGCAAAAATTCAATAATAAATGGAAATTAAATGACATCCTTATGAACAATCAATGGATCACAGATAAAATTTAAAATGAGGTTAAACACTATTTACGATCAAACAAAAATGCAACTAAATCTTAACAGAATCGGAGGAATACAGTGAAAGGTATCTTAAGATGGAAATTTACAGTAATTAAATTTTACATCAGGAAAACAGGATGAGCCCAAATAAATAATCTTAGGCTGTCCCTCAAATTCCTAAAAACTAAGAGCAAGTTAAGCCCAAAGACTGAAGAAGGTGAGGAATTATGAAGATCGGAGCAAAAATAAATACAAAGGAGACAAAGAAAACAATACAAAGAATTAATGAATTGAAGAGATGATTTTTGAGAGAATAAATAAAATTGATAAAACCTAGCCAACCTTACCAAAAAAAAAAAAAAAAGGAAAGAAAATTTCAAATTCATGAAACAAGGAATGAAAGGGGTGAAATCGCGATAGCCCTATAGAAATGCCAAAGATCATCAATACCTATTTCCTAAATCTTTATTTTCACAATATGAAAAATACAGAATAAGTGGACAGATTCCTAGATACATGTGAACTACCAAAGCTGAATCAAGAATATATAAAAATTCTGAGTAACCTAGTATCACTCAAAGAAATTGAAAATGTAATAACAATAATACAAACTGCTGCCAACAAAGAGACCCTGCATCCTGATGGATTCACAGCTGAATCCCACGAGAAATTTAGGAAGGATCTAATGCCAACTCTTGTTAAACTCTTTAATGAAACAGAAAGGGAAGCAGTTCTCTCAAACTTATTCTGGTAGACAAATGTTAATCTGATGCCAAAACCAGAAAAAGACCCAACACAAAAGAGAATTATAGGCCACTCTCCCTAATGAACATAAATACAGATGTCTTCAATAAAATACTAGAAGACAGAATGCAGCAAATGATCAAGAAAATTATACATCATGACCAAGTGGGATTCATCCCAAGAACGCAGGGGTGGCTCAGTATACTCAAGTCCATAAAGGTAAGACATCACAGCAACAGAACCAAATGAAAAAAACACATGATCAATAAATGTAGGAAAAGCTTTTGACAAAGTCCCAAACATCTATGATGAAAAACCCCTATGGAAAATAGGAATAGTCTTTACCTCAATCTGATAAAAGTCATCTATGACAAACCAGCAGCCAACATGATATTATGGACAAAATCTCAAAGTCTCCAGTTTAAAATCAGGAACAAGCGCTGGTGAGATGGCTCAGTGGTCTAAAGCGCCAGGTTAGTCAAGCTTAGGCAACCATAGGAACTGCGGTTTGATCCCAGGCACCATATGCTGTGCCAGCCCCAACCCCAGGGCAGGCTGAACAGGCCACAATATAAATTTAAAAAATAAAAATAAAAAATAAAATAACATCAAGAACAAGACAAAGATACTCACTGGTACCACTCCTATTCAGCCTAGGTCTGGAAACATTATCTAGAATAATTAGCCAAAAGAAAGAAATAAAAGGAATGATTGGAAAGGAATAAGTTAAATTATCATTATTAGCATATGACATATTAATTTATGTAGAAGAAAGACCTGTAAAACTCCACCAAGAGACTTGTAGATTTAATAACCAAATTTAATCCTGTATGAGGATACAATGTCAACACTCAAAAATAAATCAAATTTCTATACACAAAGAAGGAACACATCAAGGGAAAGATTACTTAAAATATGCCTTTCACAATAACATCCAAAAAAAAAAAAAAAAAAAAAAAAAAAAAAAAAAAAAAAAAAAAAAAACAGAATACTTAGGGGTCAGTTTCACAGAGGCTATATAAAAGGTTTGTACAGTATAAATTATAGTACTCTGAGAAAAGACATCAAAGAGGATTTCAGAAACATAAATACTTCATGACCAATTTTAAAGTTTTATTTATTTGTATGTTTACATGTGTGTGTTATATTACATAATTATACAGTGACAAATAGGAATGCAAAAAAGCACTGATGATAGATTTTAAGGAGTTCTTTTGATAAGTAAAAGAGCAGAGACATGTAGCAGCCAGTAGAAGAATCATTAGGGTTCAGAAAGGAGATATTTTAGCATGTAAGAAGCTGTGTTGGGGGCTGGGGAGATAACGCAGGGGCACAGGTGCCTGCCTAGCCAGTGCAAGGTCCTAAGTTCAATACCCAGTTCCAAAAAAAGAAAAACAAGAAGAAGCTGTGTTATGCTTCAGATTAACTGGATTTACTCAGTGGAGTAATCTTCTCCAGTGTGTGTCACTGTGGAGGGCAAGGGCTGAGTTGCACACGCCTTTTCCTAGTTCACATACACTTGGAACTGATGTGACACTCTGCAGTTGGTGTTGACGTAGTGTTCTGAAATAGTTCTATAAATATATATGATATTTTGATTTGCTTTCAGTGCAATTTTGTTCTTTTCATGTTTCTGTCTGCTTTGCAATATGGATAACACAACTATTAGCATTTAATAGTGAGAAATCAACTTTGCATGTATGTATGTGCATATATATATGTAATTTGTTCTTTATCTGTAGCACACTGTTATTACTCCAGTGATTGGATGGAGAGGGGCTATGAAGCACACAGAATTCATATTCGTGGCAGGAGGCACAATCCCTTTGCCAAGTAGTAAGACCTCATTTCCATGACCTTGAAAATGTACTGAGGCAGTCCATCTGATACATTGTTATGCATTGTTCTGTAGTATTTTTATACTAAAATTTATCTACCATTCCTTTAACTCTAGGAGCCTCTGAATTTTCATTTTGTAATTTATCCTTTTAAAATAGGTATTTAGTGCAGTGTCTACAAGGTCTTGCTACACAGATCAGACTCATAGTGATCCTCCTGCTTTCAGCCTCCCAAGCACTGGGATTACAGGCCGGTGCCACCATGCTCAGTCTCAGTCACCTTCTCAGTGTGCTCTGGGCGTGGGGTGGATACAGCATTTTTAAAAATTTCTTAAAGATAATAAAATAGGAAGAAAACATTAGAAATGATACAGAATTTTACTAAACAAAATGATAGGAATTCAACAGTGGATTTATATTCTATATTGTTTTCTTCAATTAGCTGCTCAGATTATCAGACATAAGCACGCACAGATAAATTTCACCACAAGGTTAGAAGGCAGAGTCAACTTGCAGAATAATTCACAGAGTGGGATACAGTTAGTATAAACAGTAAGGACATCGACATTATATATTACTCAGCAAGCCATACCTATAAAGCACAGCTGCTGGGGCATGCGTAGTAAAGCCACAGTCTAACCCTTCTGGAGAGGAATGGAGGAAGGTATTAGGTAACTTCATCAGAGGGTAACTTCACATCAGTGGTCTTGTAATTTTTAATAAAAAATGTTATAATGTTAAAAAAATGAACTGATAGTTCACCAGAAACTTAACAAGATGAACTAAACTGTCTCAAAATGAGAAGAAAAAAATGATTCACGTAATAAATCAAAATTAATAAAATGGAAATGTGAATTTTTCTAATTTTTTTCACATTTGCTTGGCAGTGGACTATTTGCTGTACCTTTTCTTCGTTCTTTCACTCTTCTGTAGCAGCTCATTCTATTATGATTTTAATGGACTTTTAATTTTCTTGATACCTACCTTAATGTGACCTTCTTTCCATTTTATTCTGTTTTTTGAGCATTCCTTAGTTTTGAAACCATTTACTGGTGATATCACATCATCTCCTCCTTTGCTTTCTTAACTTCACTTGCATTCAATTCTTTACTGCCTTCTGGTAGCGAATAGACAGTACTTAAACACTGTAAAATTGTCAGAAGCTCCTCCCAAGTTTTCTAGTTCACATTGTTATGGTTTATGTCTAGTTGTCCCCCCAAAGCCTCATGTAGTGATTGGGCGGGGACTTCTATAGAGTGGCAGCCACATATTTTCAATTATACTTTGACAGAAGTCTGTCATTAACCAGGCTATACGGCAGAGCAAAATCTGATAAGGTAAAGAAGACGGTGCAACCCGGTGCAAAGATGAGTAGGCTCTACGATAGGCGGGGCTTTTCCCGAAAACACCGCGGTGACTGGCCGTGGCTGAAGCAGCAGCAGCATCCAGATGGAAGTGGAGGGAGATTGTTGCTTTGTTTCTCTCTTTCCATTAATGTGATCTGTTTCTGCAAAAGATCTCTGGAAATACAAACGAAGCCAAAGATGATTTTTAAGGATTTTTTTTCCTGTTATTCTCCTTGGATTCCTTATGAGCTGACTGGTACAATCAAAGCACTAAAAATATTCCAGTGAGGATACATTGATCCTCTCTCAACTAAAAGTAAAGTCACTTTCACTACTTCAGCAGATTAAGTGACTATTGAATTTGGGGTTGCTTCACAGAAAATGTTTGACCTCACTCGTGTCTCCTGTATCAGCCTCTCTAGCTGGCTGGTAGGAAGAACACAAAAGCCAGGGTAGTTTGTGTAGATCAGGGATATTTGGGGGAAATGTGGTTGGTTTTGTTTTGTGATTCCTCATGAACAAGACACTGAGAACAATTTTTAAAAACAGCCTTCATCACCACATAGTTGATTTTAAGTCCAGGCCGATTGTATCCAAGAAATATGACCTGCAGTAATGCTAGGATCTGCCTAATCTGTTTCCTC
>PVJA010052629.1:0-12326 GCA_004027025.1 Myocastor coypus
CAGTTGAGGCTGGCCTTGAGCTTACTTTTGTAGCCCAGGCTGGTCTTGAACTTGCACCAATCCTCCTGCCTCAGCCTCCTGAGTGCTGGGATTACAGGCGTGAGCCACCACGCCCGGCTTGTGACAGACATTTCCAAAGGGAAGAACAAATGGACAAATGTAGGACTTACTGCATTCTTTCAAAGTTGCTGAGTAGACTAAATAATTTTAAGGAAAGATTTATGGTAATTGGGATTCTGAAGCAAACATTTAAAAATTAAAACATGGAAAGAGTGAAAATGAACTTATAGATTGTTTACTCATTCAGCAGGGCAAATTCTTCAGGCTATCTAAACTAGGGCTATTGCAGTGACAGACACAGGAGTCAGATAACAAAGGCCTTGTTCTGACTTGCATTTACACACTTCAGGAACAAGTAGGGAGAGCCTTGCAGCCTTATGGGTGATGTTTCCTTTGTAACAGTAGAAATCTATCACATGTATTGCATGTATATGCATGATGCGCGTGCGCACACACACACACACACGCACACACACACACACACACACACACACACACACCACACCAGTTTTGCTCTGAATCATTAAGGTGGTATAATATCAAAATTTTTATCCAAACCAGGTACGATTTTAAGGTCTGACACTCTTCTGGCTTAAGAAGGACTTTTATAAATATAACATTAAAGGTCTTATGTTGCTTTTTTTCTTCAGAACTATAAGCATTGTGCTACTCTTTCCTTCTCTTGAACCCCTTCTTCATCTCTTTTAAACCACTGATCTGAATACCAACAGAAATGGGCAGTACAGAAAACTGAATCTCATACACACACACACACGCACACACACACACACACACACACACACACACACACACGCATATGTGTTGTTTACAGAGGTATAACAAAAGTAATGGGAGATAAAACACTAAAATATGAGGGAAAGGGAAAAAAAATGAAAGGAGAAACCAAAAACAGGAGCTTCAGCTTTCTGGAAGAGATACAGACACAAAAAGGCCACATCTGTTATTACTGTTTGGCCTTTCAGGTTTAGGCCATAAAATATCTGATTTTCTAAGGCCCTCAGGCATTGAAAGTGAGATTTTAGCTAAATAAGCAATCTGTAATACTTATAGAGAAACAAATGATCTGAATACCAACAGAAATGGGGATTACAGAAAATTAAATCTCATTAATATATTTTTAAAAATTCAGAATATTTACATTTCCTTCTGATATTACAAAAAAATATATTAACGTCGTGTTTCAAGGGTAAGACACTGCATCAGCAATATCTAGACAAGAACTTTTAGAAGACAGATACAATTAATTTTCCAGCCAAAACTAGTTCCTCATAACTCTGTCCCATTTGGTGGTACATATACAGACCAGTGGGGGAACTCAAACTTGGAAATTGGAACTTGAGGCTGAAAGAAAAGGTGAAAATACTCAGGACTTCCCAAAAGCTTTAAAGCCTGAAAGAATACTAATCCTGCTTTGAAGATCAGGAAAGATTCATGTAACCTTTTTATCAAAGCATGGCTGTGGTGCATTTTCCAAAACTTCTGGTAGAGATTGATAACTTCACTGGAAAGTCAGGCAGAAACTGTCCCCAGAAATCCACTTTTCTTTTGGGTTACAAACCATTGAGTGAAGGCCAGTAAGATAGCTCAATGGATTAAGGACCTAGTTTGGCAAACATAAGGACCAGAGTTCGATCCCTGGTCACGCATACCACGCTGGCACCATCCCCAGGTTGAATTGAGCTGGCAACTGAAACCAGGTGTTGTTGAACACGCCTATAATCCTAGCACTGGGGAGGCTGCAAAACAGGAGTCTCGAGCTACAAAGTGAGATTCTGTACCAAATCCTAAAATAAAATTAAAAATTTGAGCAAATCTAGTCAGAATCCGCTAAACCACTTCTTGTCAGGAGTAGGCTGCTGCATTCAATATATCTTTAGAGATTTCACTGAATTATTGGCCAGTTGGAGGGATGAATGGAAAAGAATAGACCCAGAAATAAATGTAGATGAGATTACATCTCTAACGGCCCATAGTCGTATAGTGCTGTGGGGTCTGGCCTATTGGGGTTCTGATTCTATCAGCCTGCATTGAATACTAATATAAATAAAGAGTTCAGGTTTTCAATATTCTATGAGATCTCTTTCCTTCTCTGATTATAAAAATATTCTTAGAAGAGTTCTGATTTAGGAAACATATCTTCATAACATCATCTTATATTATGATGGTTATTGTCTCAATCTATTTGACTTTGGATGAATTATCCATAAGCATTTTTTTTTTTTATCCATGTAAGTCATTCCTATCCTCCATCCTTCTTGAGAAAATTCAAACTTCGCTAGTAGCATTTGAATCTCAGAAAAAGAATGATGTCATTACCCAGAACACTACTTTTCAGCTGGTCCCCTAGTTTTCTAACTGTGAGATTCTAGATTCTTGGGTGTTTTAAGTAGTTACATTATGTCTCATCAAACTCCCTAGGTTTCAAATTATGCTCTTCTAAATTCTTGGGCCTCTTAGGTAGGTGTTCCAAAACCACAGTGTTAAGTACGAGCACAGACAATGCAGAGAAAACTTTCACCTAAAGAAATAAGGTTTCAAACTGCTTTTACACAACTGGATTTCATTTGGTATAAATTGTTTCATTAGGGGATGAGAAATTTCAGTTTTAAGTATAACTTCAGATCACAGAAATAGTGACAAACTCAGGATTAGAACCAAGTCACTATTATCATTATCATCATCATCTTCATCATCATCATCTCCTCCTCCTCCTTCTTCTTCTATGGCGATATTTAATTTGAAGCATCTGCTTGCATAGCCTTAATTATATACGTATAATTTTTATCTCCTTGTGAAGTTCATAAAGGGGATATAGAATCTAAGGCCCTCAGATAAGAAATAACTTGCTCAATGGTACATGATTTTTGTAGCACAAATAGGCCTGCAATTCTGCTGCCAAGTACCCAGTCTTTCCATTTGATTACTCGAAATGAAAAGAAAGTTTGAAGTAGGAGGAGTCATGTTTGCATCTGTGTCTAAGATCAGCCTGTCCGCTTTCATTTGACACTTCAAATGACTTGCTGAATCAGTCATGTGTGCACTTATAAATTACTTATTCACCTTGCCAATCTCAACACCAACCTGTTGGAGCAAGACCAAAGGGTCATAAGTTCCTCTGGAAACCTTTCTGAACTGTCCACATGATTGATTACTATTTGATTATCAATGTTCATGCCTTAACATTTATGCAACCTTTCAAGTCTGGCAAATTTTGAACAGAAGCAACTCTCTTTTGACCTCTAATCTCTCCTATCTCTTCTCCACTAATGGATTTTTATTCACACAATCTCTCTGCTTATGCTTAGATATCTTATTTTGGGGATAACTCCAAGTAGTATAATGCCCAGAACCATAAACTTTATATTCCTTTGTGCATTGTCTCTATGCCTTTAGTAGGCCAGGTCACTGCTCCTACTGCTCTGCGTCCATGAGTTTCTTTGTACTGCTATCGCATATCTGCTACCCAATACATACACTCCATTAACTAAATATTCAGACTAAACAGCATGATGACTTGTAAGACAGTCTGATGGAAACCGAAGATAAAATAGATAAAGTCCATAGAAAATAACTGTCAAAGAGGAGAATACATTCTCTTATACTGGTAAATGCATAATTTCAATGTAACAGGAAACATATATGTAGAAAAACAAAGACAGATACAGAGATATAGATACATCTATCATCTATCTGTCTGTCTGTCTGTCTGTCTATCTATCTATCATCTATCTAGTCTATATATATTTTGCTATGACAGAATGAACAATTTATTCCCCCACTCCTAGATGAACTTCATCAAAGTCTAATGATTTCCAAAGAGTTCCAACCCCTTTCTCTATTGTTCAAGTGAAGAAACACACATAAATGACAGTAATGCTAATACACCTTGAATTAGTTGTTTGGGGTATACGGCCAATGTTCTTTGACCCCCAATGGGCAGGTTGCTAGGTAAAAGGTTATCAGTTTGAATACACATTGAAGGGTAAGCAGCAGACATCTTTGTGCCACCAACGTTCAATTTTCTGTTGGAACCTGGAATCTTTCTGAAGGCAAGACAAGAGCCGTTTCTGGGTCAGTCGTGGCAAAATGGCACAATCACTTCCCCCTGTTCCTAGATGAGGTCGCTGCTCCTTCCTGCTCTGTGTCCATGAGCTTCTTTGAGCTGCCAGCTCCTCTCTGCTACCTCTTATGGTGAGCTTCTTTATATCTAGTTTGGAAAACCAATTGAAGGCAGAAGGCACTTTTCTTTCTCTACTATAAAAAGAGTTTTTGGGTCACGGGCAGTTGCTTTCTCACTGAGCTTTTAAAAGAAGAGAGAAAATGCCTTCAGTTTGCTGGGAGCAAAAATATGTTCCTTTTCATCTGAAACCATTACATGCATCTCACTAAATATTAGTGAGCATCCCACAAGTAGCTTATCATCTTATCTATTTGCAACTGCAAACTGAATATATTAGTAAAACCTCTTCAGACCAGTGGAGCCTAGCAGTCCAGGAAGCTTTAGGGAATAAAATATCTGACAGCAGGTGGGCTGGGTAGGCCAGCTGTGTGGTTGTACATAGGAACTGCCACTTAACAAATTAGGGCAGCCTGTTCTCATAGCTCGTGGGGAGTTGGACACAATTCTATTCCCTCTAGACACTCTGGGCTGCAAAGGAAAATTCAGGCATTTCATCATGTAATCTGACTCCTTTTTCATGTGATTTTAGGTTATACTGGAAAGAAGAGTTTCGTGTGCAGGAGTAAAATCATCAGTGCCACGAGACACTGGACCATTGACCCGGAGTCCATATGTCAGTAGTCTCATTATTTTTGGGGACACGGTCAGTTACCATGGTAACTGGCAGCCAAGGCTTATTAGTGCTTGTTAGTGTTTAAAAGGTGATTTATAAGCATATAAATAATTGGCAGCTCTTGAACAGGTGGGGCTTCTGAACTCAGATGCCTTCAACAATTATCTACAAGATTCAGGAGTTGTTCTGCTGTCCTCTGCAGCTGCCTGCCTGCCTGCCTGGCTCAGAGCATCAACCTTGAAAAGAAGGCAAGAGGAAGCAATCCATTAGTGGGGTGGGTGGAGCAGATAGCGTGACTGATGCTGGTCCTTCACCTACCAGCATGTGCAAGAACAGATGGGAGGGAGTACAGACTGACCACTGTCCAGGTTTTACTCAGGAAATGTGCATACTTTATCCCCTAAACCCATGTTTCTTGGCAAACGCATTAGGAAAAGAACCAGACATACAGATATGTGACAGTTTATCCCGAAAATGCTCTTCTGGGGCCAGCAGTCACAAAACCCCAGAGGGGATCAGAGTGGCTGTATTATGGTACAATACTTCCAGCTCAGTAGCCCCCTCTTTCTACATTCCTGTCTCTGACAGGAAGAGACGGAGATGGTGAGATGAGTCATTTGGAGGTGTTGGGAGACAAGGAGGTGGAGACAGAAATGGAATGATTTAACATTCTCTATAGTAGTAAAAATGACAATAAACACACCATCTTTGAGGTTGATACTTTTCCAGAGTTGGGGAAATAACCCAGACTTCACATGTGCTAATGAAGTCACTACCCTTGAACTCCACGCCCAGCTCTATTGCTCATACTGGTCAACTGGAAAGTCAAAGGAGAGTAAGAAAAGATCAAAGTCCACCATTAGGAATTTTAAGAATTTCAAGAGATTGTGAATTAAGGAGATAACTTTATCACATCCTATTTTCTTTTTTGCTTTACAAAGCAAAAACAGGGGCCCAGCAGGATGGCTCAGTGGTCTAAAGCCCCTGTTTAGGAAAGCTTAGGTGGCTTCAGGGACTACGGTTCAATCCCCGGCAACACATGCTGTGCCAGCCCTGCCATCAGGGCAGGCTGAACCGGCCATAAAAATAAAAGTTCTGAAACAAGAAAAATAAATAAACAAATAAATAAATTCTTTAAAAAAAGCAAAACCATAGTAATAAAAAAGTTTCAAAACAAGACAACAGAAAATTAACAATGGTTATCATACTGCATATTGTTATCTTCAAAGTAGTTGTTCAGATTAAAAGACCGAGGCATACAAAATTGATTGAACAATATAAGCACAAATTGTACCTTTTGGTAAATTAATAGAAATTAGTAGTATAACTATCTTAGCTATCTCATTGTACATAATATATAATACAAAATTTCTATAATATATATTATAAATGCATATGCATATAATTTTTTCACCTTTCCCTGATTCAGGTTGTTCTCCTCTTTGTGTAGTTTCTCTCCTTTTCAGAAAATATATTCTATATTTTGTGTCTTATTTTTTTTCAATTTCTTATGCTAGGGTGATATACAATTTCACATGTGTGAGTCTGACTTATTTCATTTGTAAGTATGGTCATTAGTTAAATCCATTTACATATAAAAGCCTTGAGTTTATCCTTCTTTATAGCTAATTAGTACTCCATTATATAAAATATCACATATCTTTTATCCATCCCTCATGATTTTGACAGACTAAACTCAATTGAGATGATTCTGAATGTTTTATTAATTGTAAAGGCATTTTCCAACATCTAATATTTTTCTATACTTTTTGACTTCTGAATTACTAAGAAAATACATTCACAGAAGAACATCATAAATTCATTACTATGACCTAAAAGTGATTCTATACTTTTACTTTTATGATTTGTGCATGAGAAAAAAGGAGAGAAAATAGGAAGATAATTAGTAGTAAGATCTAGGGAAGAGACTGGAGTGTGAAAGACTTCAGAGACTTAAAGAGTAAAAAAAATCCTAAAGGCTAAAAAAATTTTCCATCTGGTTTTCTGTGGTTTATTTCTTTCAATTTTCAGAGACTCTTAGGAGCCTGTGGCTGGGCTCCATGAGCCACTGCTGAATGATGGCACAGAAAGAGGGTGAGCTCGTCTGCTGAGTGCCGGCCTCTTGGGCTAAGGTCAGCAATCTCTCTCTCTCTCTCTCTCTCTCTCTCTCTCTCTCTCTCTCTCTCTCTCTCTCCCTCTTTTTGTTTTGTTATTATTTTGTTTTCTTTTCTTAGAATTGCCACTTTTCTGCTCAACTCAGAAGCCCTGATTCATATGTTTCTAGAATTTTTTATATGATAGTGAGAGTTATACAATCATAACTTGCAGATTCATAATCTGATATAGAACAGCATCCCCAGTATATACTAAGGGGTTGCTTGCCTCTTTGATTATTTTAAGTATTTGACTTGTTTTATTTCCATTTCAGTCAGAACCTAATTCCAGTGATGAACTGTCAAAGGTAACAATTTGAAAATGTTATTCAGGTTGGCTCTATTGGGCCAGCAAGATAGCTCAGCAGACTAGGTGCCTGATTAGGCAAGCACAGGGACCAGGGTTCGATCTCTGGCACCACATGCTGCACTGACCATTCCTTGGGTACCGTGAGCTGACCACCAACACTGGACATGGTGGCATATGCCTGTAATCCTAGCATTGGAGAGGCTGAGACAGGAGAATATCTATGAGTCTAAGCTGTGTAGTGAAGCCCTGTACCAAACAAATTGAAAAAAAGAAAAACCAAATTATTTATAGAAATATCTTGTATTTTGATAATTGGAAGTAATTTTAAGTACTACAGTTCGCAAAGTGGGAGCTTGTCACCTTTGTTCTTTTGGCCTTTTGCAGAGAGTTGGAATATTCACTAAGCTTTCTGAAAAAAATGCTTATAAAAGTGAAAATAACAAACACTCCATTCTTATTAAGCTTGAAGCATTATTTGAAGTAATTTACATATTATGATGTGTTCATTTCTCACAAAAGTTTACTAATCAAGCTGTTATAAGCATCTCTTTTCTACCTATAAGGAAATAAATGTTAGCAACAAAAGTTTCTTGATGAGAGAGCAAACTGTAAATCAAAGGAAGACCTGGGGTTTTAAAAAAATGTACAGTAGAAAACGCTTCCCTGCATTCCTCCAGACCACCAGCAAATGCATTATAAGGCAAGATTCCACATCAAGCTGTGAAATCAGAAGTCGTAAGAGGAGGCAACCCTTCCCATACCAAGAACAACAATCCAGCAAACAACGAATTCAGTTCTCCTGAGTCCATCAGCAAAGTGGCAATGGAAAGAAACTGTGCATGGAATGAAGTCCTGTGACAAGCAATTCACAGAAAAGAAGACAAGCTTCTCCACGTAGTCAGCAAGAAAAGAAAACTTGGCCCATGGCAAAGGTAAGGGTTAAATACCCAAATCTTTAATAGAATTTGAAGTACTGTGTGGTGTAATAATACTCCTGTGAAAAACTAGAATTCTGAGTCTCCAGTCCAGCTGCAGACTAAATCTGCTTTCACATCCACACACCACCATCTGAGTCTTTCCTGAGTGTCAAGTGCATTTTTCCTGTAGGACGGCAGAGAAAAGGTGAGAGGAAGAGAGGATAAGGGAACAGAGTGGATTTTTAGACAAGGAAACTAGGTAGACTCATGCAGCCCTGTCATGGATACATACCGTTGTACATTTGTTGAGATGCATAGTGTGACAACCAGAGAGAGACCTAATGACAGCGATAGACTTGAAAAGATAATGCTTTTATGTAGGTTCATCAAGTATAAAAAATATATCACTGGGATATGGGATTCAGGGCTGGGGAGCCTGTGGCTGTTGAGAGGGTCTAAGGTGGTACATGTGGACTCTCTATATTTTACATTTGAAAATGCTCTAAGATCAAAGTTGATTAACAAATATGTATGCATATTTGTGGAAGAAGTATAGTTCACTTAAAAGTGATAAGACATTGGAAGTTCATACTATGCTATATTTACTATGCTATATTTACTAGTTTCACATTGTTATTTAAATATAGATGAAATTAATTGATAGATGAAATTAATTGAAATGAATGAAAAGTAGAACTTTTGTTACTTAGTAGTACTAGACATTTCGCAATGCTAACTGTAACAATTACATATGTGTGTGTTTGTGTGTGTGTGTGTTTGCATGTGTGTCTTAGGTCACTGAATGAAGTTTACTCATGGTGTCCTTTTCTAAACAAGCTGTTAAAAATACAGCAAAGGTATAAATAGTAAAAGTTCAAGTTAAAATAAAAAAAAATTATGATTTACTTGAAAGATGTTAAGGAAAAAAACAGAAACAAGTGACAATTGGGATAAATATATACAATATATGAAGAGAAAAAAGTCACACAGAACTATATTGCCAATTACATTAAATGCTGAATTAAATACTCTATAATTTAGAGATATTAAGATTACATCTATATGAGGTAAATCAAATCTATACTATATAAATTATATGTAGAAATACAAAGATTTGCAGTGAATTTATGAAAAAAATATATTGTGAAAACACTAATATTAATAAATCATGCTATATTCAGACAAATAATGTTCTTGGGAAAAAAAACATTTTATAAGTATAAAGAGATTGATTCTTTGGAAAGTCATCACAATTTTGAATGTCCTAACACCTAAAACAAAGTTAGAAATACACAAAGAAAAGCATAATAGATCAGATGGAAAAACAGACAAATCCACACTTATGGTTAGAGATTTTTATTCTATAATACATTACCAGAGAACTGTGTTAATAAGAAACCACATCAAACACTCTGCAGTCTTTACACGTGCATGTTGATCGTTCACCAAAATATAAAACCAAGGAAAAATGTCCAAATCATTAAGATTAAAATCGTACATAGTACATATTCTGAGAATACATGCACCAAATTAGGAAATCCTAATTTAAATGTATAGAAGTTCTGCAAATATTTGGATGTCAATGAAAACTTTCTAAATAATAATGAGTCAACAAAGACATAGCATATTATGTTAAAAGTATTAGAAATGAATTATAATTTTAAAAACTGTATCAAAGTGTTTGGCATTCAGTTAAAGCTATATTACAAAAAAATGTATAATTTTAAATGTTTATATTCTACAAAAGAACTGATTTTAAAAAGTGAAAAAATCCTTTATCTCAATATGTTGTATATATTTTATACAAGGCCTCACTATGCAACTTGGACTCTTAGCGACCCTCCTGTCTTTAGGCTCCCCAACACTAGGATTACACTCTCTCAAGAAATTTTAAAAAGCAGAATAAATTGCCCAAAGAAAAATGATGAATAAAGAAAAAAAAGAAAAGAAAAATGATGAAAAAATAATGACAAAGTCAAAAATCAGTGAATGATTAAACGAACAACCAACAACTAAAACACAAACCACTGGAGCATGAAAAAGATTAATAAGCTTGAAAAGTTCTAACAAGAATTATTAAGACAAAAGAGAAAATAGATATAACCAGTATCGTACACAAAAAACACATCAAGCTTCCACCAGGAATGTAAGGACAATAAAATTAAGCCAGCAGATGCTACAAGGAAAAGAATGGACAAAAGAAAATACATGGTAGGAAAAAGAAAGAAAAACAAGTTAGGAATACGTGTTATATTCTTGTACCATTTCCACACAAGTAATTTAAATATTATGTACCTCAAGTACCTTTTAACAAATATAAAAATAAACTGACATAAAGAAGAATATATGCATGTTCTCTGAACTAAAAAAGAATCTGACCTGCTAGAAAAGAATTTTATTACAAATTTATGTCTGGCTCAGATGACATTACTGAAATTTTACAAAATTTAAGCAAGGAATAATCCTAAATTTAAACAAATGATTTTAAATAACTCAGTATTTATTATTAGAACAGGAAAACTCTGATACTAAAAACTGACAAAATTATTACATGGTAAGTACAGAACAAAAAGTCTCACAAGGAAAATCCTTAACAAAACTTGAGCAGTCATGTGTGGACATGCATGCACACACATACACATATGTATACATACATATAAATATGCACATGCACATATACACACATGCACATATATGCATACATGCACATACAGGTAAGCATGTTTAATATATTTCCTGTAAGACACGCAGATGTGGTTTGAAATTTTAAAACCTCAACTTATCATTCCCTACACAGTAAAGGAGAAATATCACAATATTATCTTAATTCATTTGTAAAGTAACATTTGATAATATTGAATAAATTTTCTTTTAAAAAGTTGAAAAAATAAATATAGAAGGAACCCTTCTCAACCTATTTTTAACAATCTATGAAAATCTTATAAGTAGTATCTCTAAGTAAGAAATACTTTGCTTATCCTCCTATCTCTAAGACAAGACAAGAATGTGTTCTCTCATTAATTACCTTTTATATTTTTCTGGAGACTCCCCACCTGTGCAACAAAACTGATAAATAAGTAAAAATCTTAAATAACTTGAAGAATGGCTTGTGTCAAAGAGAGACAAAATACATTTTGGTGAGAATATGGAGAAAAGAGAACACTTTCACATTCTTGGTGGGAATATACATTAGTACTGGCACAACCATTTTAGAAGTCAGTATGGCGGTTCGTTGAAAAATTAAAAATTAGAGGTAACATATGATACAACAAGACTACTACTGAGCATTAAAGCCAAATTAGTATGTTGAAGAGACATTTGAATTTTAAAGTTTATTCTAGCATCATTTACCATAGCCAAAAAGGAATGGAAATGATGTAAGTGTACATCAATTAATGAATCAATTAAAAATGCAGTGCTTATGCATCGTGGGATAACTGTTCAGTCATAAAAAGATAGAAAACACATTATTGTAAAAACAAGGATTAAACTGGAGATCTTACTCTTAGGCAAAATAGGCCAAGCACAGAGAGACAAGTACTGTGAGATTTCACTCATAGAATTTGAAAGTTGAATGAAAGAGACTGAGAGGAGTGAATTGAAAGGTTAAAAGTTTGAGCAATGGAAATTAAATTACAATCAGAACGGAGAGAAAATTTCTGATGTTCTATTAAACAGTAAGATTACTAAACCATGGTGTATTGTATATTTAAAGAAGCTTGAAGGTAGTACTTTGAATGCTACCTGTAGGGGAATTATAAATGAGGAGAAAGATATGTCTTTCCTGATTTTATGTTACATAGTATATGTGCATATAAAAATTAACATAGAACTCACTATAAATGTGCATATTTATATTTTATGTAGCATTTTCAAATCTTAAATTTAGTGCATCAATGGTAATGACATTGTATGTCAAATACGAAGTGTATTTTATATAAAAATGTTATATCAAAGAACATTAAAGATATAGAAAAAAATTGCCGGGCGTGGTGGCGCACGCCTGTAATCCCAGCACTCGGGAGGCTGAGGCAGGAGGATCGATGTGAGTTCGAGACCAGCCTGGGCTACA
>PVJA010052630.1:0-12318 GCA_004027025.1 Myocastor coypus
CCCAGGCTGGTCTCGAACTCGCACCAATCCTCCTGCCTCAGCCTCCCGAGTGCTGGGATTACAGGCGTGAGCCACCATGCCCGGCTTCTGTATCCCCTTTTAAACACATATTTCTTTCTTATTTATTTGTTTGTTTATTTATTGTCTTTTTGAGACAGGGTCTTGCTAATGTACTTCAGGCTGGCCTTGAGCTCACTTTTGCAGCCCAGGCAGGTCTCGAACTTGCACTGATCCTCCTGCCTCAGCCTCCCAAGTGCTGGGATTTACAGGTATACACCACCACGCCCAGCTTAAACATATATATTTTAAAGCTTTACATGAAACATGCTGTGTCCACAGCTAAGCCTTCATAAGTCATGCTTCCACCTGGTATATGCTACCCATTTTCAAATAACTTCATTCTCCTCTGTCAAAAATTTTTAAGCGTTGCTGGGTGTGGTGGTGCATGCCTGTAATCCCAGCACTTGGGAGGCTGAGGCAGGAGGACTGCTGCAAGTTCGAGACCAGCCTGGGCTACAAAAGTGAGCTCAAGGCCAGCCTGAACTTCATACAAGACCCTGCCTCAAAAAAGGCCAAAAAAAAAAAGAAAAAAAAAGACACACACACAAAAAGTTTTTAAGCGCCAGCTAAGCCGGCCATAAAAATAAATAAATAGGGGCCTGGAAGGATGGCTCAGTGGTCTAAAGTGCCTGTTTAGGAAAGCTTAGGTGGCTCCAGGGACTGCGGTTCGATCCCTGGCACCACACACTGCACCAGCCCTGCCCTCAGGGCAGGCTGAGCCGGCCATAAAAATAAATAAAACAAAAGTTCTGAAACAAGAAAATAAAAAAAGTTTTTAAATTACTTTCCCCACCCCACCTGATGAGTTTTCCCTAGGTAATCATATCTAGTTCAGAGCATTTTTATACTTCCTCAGTATTTATAACCTGTAACTACTTATAATGGTGTTCTTTCACTTAAAAAAAAAAAAACAAAAAAAAAACCCTGAATATCTGTCTTCCTACTTTGCCATTTGTGCTACAATTTAAAAGCATAACTCTACAAGAAAAAATGTAATGTTCTGCAAATAGTTGGCACTCAGTAGCTATTACTGACTGATTAAATGTAAGCTATGGGGCCAGTAATAAAGTTCAGAGGGCAGGTGCTCACCTAGCATGTGCAAGGCCTGAGATCTGATCCTCAGTATGCATAAATACACACTAAGCTATGGTTAGTAGGGTAACAGTGAGCAGCAGGCAGGCAGGTCAGTCTTACTCAATGTCAGTGCTAGACAAGTGTGTATTTAGTCTCTCAGAGGGTGCGTTATGGTTCCACCCAAATCCTCATGCCCTCTTAGTGATTACAAGCATACTTGCTGCTAGGAGGTAGGGTCTTGTTGCCAGAGGTGTGTCACTGCGGGTGTGACCTATAGTATTATCTCTCTTCCTAGATCCTCCCTCAGCTCTGCTTCCTGTCCACTAGGCTGTCAGAAGCTAGCTCTCCTCTGTCATAGCCCCTTCTACTATGCCAAGCTGCCTTGGAGCCAGCCCACTATGGACTGGAATGTGAGCCAAAATAAACTAATTTCTCCTCCATTAAATTGTGGGAATTGAGTATGGTGTCCCAGCAACTAAGAAGGTGACTAAGACATAGATCAATATATTTTAAAAGGTTATAATAAGGAAAGCATTTCCTGAAAATAATGTGCTCCAGAGCAAAAAACAAACAAACAAACAAAAAAACCCCAGAAAAAACAAAAAAACCCAGCTGACTAGAAGTCACTAGAGACAGATTTTGGCAAAATATAAGAGGAAGTTGTTGCAGAGTGTGATGGCATATGCCTGTAATCCTAACATGGTGGAGGCTGAGGCAGTAGGATCACTGTGAGTTTATGGCCAGCCTAGGCTTCACAGCAAGATCTTATCTCAAAAAAAAAAAAAAAAAAAATGTTGTATAGATACAGCTATCTAACACCAGCACTAACAATGGTGAAGTACCTCCCCCTGTAAGTACCTTGCAGGTACCAGGAGTGTATACAGGACAAATGTTTATTTTAGAAGAAAAGCTGTCTTCTCTAAGGAGTTGATTAAAGCAAATTTTATAATAGATTAGAATGAATTAATATGGACTAATCCTCCAGCTTGTCACATTTATATCTTTGAGTTACTCAGAATAATACATACTAATTATCTTCTCAGAAATAAATAAAACAAAGCAATGTGGAGAGTACATGCTCTCCAGAGGTTATAATTATTGTTGTTATTGCCATTTATACAGTGCTTAAGGCTATAACATAAGGGTTTAAGTGAGTAATCTCTTAAGGTTTGTTGGCTTGATGATTCTGTGATACCAAGGGAAAAACACCTACTAAATTAGGTCACAAGAGGCTCTATCTGCAATATTTAAATGTTATTCTTTTTCTTTTTTTTTTTTTTTAAAGATTTTTGTTTTAATTTTCTTAAACCTCATTATTTGTGTTGTGGCTGGCTCAGCCCACCCTGGGGTGGGGGTGCACAGCATGTGGTGCCAGAGATTGAGGAGTGGTCGCAGTGCTTGCCTTAACTTTCCTCCACAGGCGCTTTAGATCACTGAAGCCATCTCCCTGGCCCTTAAGTGTCATTCTTAACATGCAAACAAACAGCAATGTATCAAGATGCCACAAATAGCACTATCATTGGTCATGAAAGACCAGTAACTAAATAATGTTTTATAATTTTTCAGGAGCTTCCAAAGCAACACAATTAGCACAACAGCTTTTAGTATCAGTGCCATAAAAGCCAAACATTTCTTTGGAGTTCCAAGTGCTCACAGAGTTGGCTTGTCTTGGTCTGGCTTACCTTAGTTTGTTGTTGCAATAGGAACAACGGAAACAGCTGATGTGAAACACCTGTTGGTTGGCCAGGAGACGCTCCATGGGGTAGACTGTCTTCTGACATTCAACACAGGTCTCCCTGGCAGGTGCCTGAAACTTCTAGGAAAAGGAGAGGGGAAAGGACAACTTCAGCGTAGGCAGTGATGGGTTAATCCTCTGCTAAAATGGGCCTGAGGATCTAAGGGCTCCCTTTCCCTTGCCAGTCAATTTTCACACGAAAATAAACCTTAACTCTATCATCTTCCTTTCTAAAACTTTCTGGATTCCCCAATGGAACTGCTACTGAGGACAGGTAGGCTTGAGCTACATTGTTGAAAGGTATAGACAAGCCACCACACACACAAGGTCAGTGCACACAAAATATTAAAGGCAGAAGATGGGGTAGGAGTGGGGATTAGGAGAAAATGCCATAATGATACAGAGGAAGACATCTAATTAATGTGCCAAGGATATATAGTTATAAGAACAGGTTCTAAAGAAGATAACTTTTAAGGTGAGCAAGAGCATTTGGCTTTAGGAATTAGGTAAAGCAGGGCTGGGGAGATAGCTCCATGGCACAAGTGCCTGCCTGGCAAGTGCAAGGTCGTGAGTTTGAACCCCAGTCCCACCAAAAAAAAAAAAAAGGAATTAGGTAAAGCATTCCCCTACTCTTACAAGTTTGATTTTCTCAATCAACTAAGTGTAGTATTTTTTGGAATTTAAAAAAATATTATTATATATTTTCTTGATGCGTCGTTCAGGTGGGCCTTAAACTCACAGCAACCCTTCTTCCTCAGCCTTCTGAATGCTGGGACATAAGTGTGCACTACCATGCCTGGCAAGCATATTTTAGCAAGTTAAAACTGACACACACACATACATGGAACAATTATCAGAGATACAAAGTGTTTTTTTAAACTCAAAAGGAAGAATATCCCAGTAAGGCTACAGGCTCTCTGTTTCTAAAGATCAACAGAGAATAAAAGAAATGCAATGAGGAATGCATTTTGTTTTGTTTTGAGACAGTCTCACTATGTGGCCCAGGTTGGCCTTCAGCTCACACCAATTCTCCTCTGCCTCAGCCTCCCAAGTGCTTGGATTATAGGCATGCACCACCACGCATAGCTGGTGCAATTGCTAATTCTGGAAATTCATGAACAATTTTCCAAGTGTGGAGTAAGGATGGGTATATTGTATCAACCTGATAAAACTCAACTCTAAAAAAATATAAAATAATTGATATGTAGCACCGGTCAAATTCCAGAAATAACAGAGGAGTCAAGTGTTCCTAAGTGTAACTTCTGGTGCACCCCAACATAAACACCTCAACCAGCAATGAAGGAAGAAGCTTACATGGCACCTAGACCAGTTTGGGCTCCCACCAGAAACACATGGTGGTAAATAATACAAATTAATTCCAAGGCCAGGATCAGAATGGCTAATCTGAAAAGGATCAGATTATGGGCAAGATAGACTTGACTGAAGAGTCTGAAAATAGACCCATGAAAGCTCAAACTACTGGTCACCTGATTCATTAGGAGGGAAAACAAAAAATAGAAGTGGTTTTTCATGTAGATTTGGACAGGTCATGGGAACAGAAAATAAACATAAAATAAGATCTATAAAGGGAATTTAATAAAATTTGTGATAAACTCCCAAAAAGTATCCAAAGGATTTAAGAATAATGAACAAAACTGAGTGGAGGGCCTGGCAGGATGGCTCAGAGGTCTAAAACGCCTGTTTGGGAAAGCTTGGGCGGCTTCAGGGACTGCAGTTCGATCCCTGGCACCACATGCTGCGCCAGCCCTGCCCTTGGGGCGGGCTGAGCCGGCCATAAAAATGAGTGAATAAACAAACAAAGGTTCTGAAACAAGAAAAAATAAATAAATAAAATAAAACTGAGTGGAAATGTCTAGGTAACAGCAACCCACTTCATTCTAGGATTAAAATACTAAAAAGAAAAATTTGAACATTCAAAAGATTACAGGGGGCCAGATGTGGTGGCACATGCCTGTTACCAGGAGGCTGAGGTAGGAGGATTGTTGCAAATTTGAGGCTAACCTGGGCTACATAGTGAGTTCGAGGCCAGCCTGGACTACATAGTGAGACCCTGTCTCAAAAACATTAAAAAAAAAAAAAAAAATTAAAAGACTGGGGCTGGGGAAATAGCTCCGTGGCAGGAGTGCCTGCCTGACAAGTGCAACGTTGTGAGTTTAAACCCCAGTATGGCAAAGAAAAAAAAAAAAAAAAAATTAAAAGACCACAGGCAACAAACCGGTTACCCATGAAACCCAATGTTATTATACTGGATTCTTTCAGAAATAAGGCATAACTTGGAGCTCAGATTTTTTTCTTTACTTCATGGATTTGCTCATAGAACAGGATCTAAATGGAAATGTCTTTGCATTTGTAGTTTCAAATTTTTAAAAAATTTTTAAAATTTTTTTAGGGCCCGGCAGGATGGCTCAGTGGTCTAAAGCACCTGCTTAGGAAAGCTTGGGCAGCTGCAGGAATCGCGGTTCGATCCTCGGCACCACATGCTGTGCCAGCCCTGGCATAAAGAATAAACAAACAAACAAACAAACAAAGTTCTGAAACAAGAAAAAAATAAAATAATTATAAAAATAAATAAATAAAATAAAAAATTTTAAACTTATAATCTCTTTCTCTCTTTCTTTTTGCGGAACTGGGGATCGAACTTGCCAGGTAGGCATTTGTGCCCCTGAGCTCTCTCCCCAGCCCCCTATTTTTTTTTTAGAAAAGGTCTTTATTATTATTATTACTTTATTTATTTACACTATGGCTGGCTCAGCCTTCCCTGGCTAAGTGGAGCTGGTGTGGCATGTGGTGCTGGGGATTGAACTGTGGTCCCTGCAGTTGCCTAAGCTTGCCTAAGTAGGCGCTTTAGGCCACTGAACTATCTCGTTGGCCCTTAATTATGTTTGTATGGGCTGGGGATTTAGCTCAGGGGTAGAATGCTTGTCTAGCAAGCATGAGGCCCTAGGCTGTCCTCAGCACTAAATTAAAAAAATAAAAATAAAAATAAAAGGACTAGGTGTTCCTTGCCAGCAAGGAAGAGACAGCTAAAATGCAGAGTTAGATTTGCATATAATAATAAAGTTGAAACCACTGATGGAGCCTGCCGAAATAACAATTCATTAATGTAAAAGTAATAGGATTAAAAAAAATTAGGGGACTACCCATTTGGGCCCCCCTTCTGTCTCTCGGACAGAAGCTTTCTTTCCCCCAATAAATATATTCTGCTCTTAAAAATTAAAAAAAAAAAGACAAATGTATTAATCAGATTTATTTTTTTCCAGTAGCAAAAAGGGCATTCTGTACTTTTAACACTTGAAATAGAATTAAGAGAATAAGCACTCAGTGTGATTGGCAAAGACAGCAGCAGATGGAGACTGCACGATAGCGTGAGGCATGGATGCTCTTGTGCAGGAGGGGAATGGTGGGAAAGCACACGCGTCCATCAACACACACACCAATTCAAGGAACACATTGAAGAAGGCTGGAGCCCAGTGAACAGAAAAGAGAACATGGGAGAAAGTGAAGGTCGAGCTCACATTAGGAGGAAAGTAGAAGGCAGGAGCAAAAATTAGGTACCGGGAGCAGGAAGCAGAAGCTGGAAGAGACAAATAGGAACCTTAAATGAATACACAGCATTTAGTGTGCCCTGGAGTGCTCGACTGCAGCCAAACTGAAACTCAAAACTCCAACCCAAGAGTAAAACCATTATTTTCTTTCTTTTTCAAGTAACTGCTTATCATGACAACATCAGTCTCAATGTGTCAACCTGAAGGTGAAGCACAGCTTAGGAGAGCAATCTTTTATGAAATTTCACCCACTCAATGGGCGTCTCATTCACTATTCTTCAGTGTTTTACTACCTCTCATAGCTGTCCCACAGTAGGTGTCTCTTCAAGGGAGCTTCACCTACAGAAAGGTCATCTTCCTCCTTAAGATTACATCCTTTGCTCTCTCAAAGGGAGTAGCCACAAGCTCCTAACCAACCAGGCCAACCAGGCTCCCATTAGCGCTATTCATTTCTCATGTAGTCCCTCTGTGATATGATTTAAGGTTTATGTGGCAGTTGCCAAAGGCACTATACAATGTTACAAAGACAAGAGGACCCCGACATGGTAACATGCCAAATCAGAGTGGCTGTGGCTCTGCTTTCCCTTTATATTTTGTCCTGGGCTCTCAGCCACATCTCTGTAATTGCCCCCAGGTCTATTCAAACAGGAAGCATAATCAATGCCCAAAACTTGCTTCTATTCTCATAGGCCTGGCAGCCACCCTGCCTATGCCTGTATGGCATGCTCAGACTTGGCACTGCCACATTGCAAACACTGCCAATGAGAATGGCAGACACTTTTTATCTTTGCAATATAGGCTTTCAGTTACAGACTATTTTTTTTCCCTTCTCTCCAACCATCTTTTACATGTAGAAACTAAAGTACCAAGATGTCAGGTGCTTATTAAAGTTACAATCACCAGAACAACTGAAATTAAAGTCTGGGACTTCTGATCCACAAACTAACAGAGCATTTTCATTTTCTTTTCTTTCCTTTTTCAGAATGTTAAATTTTCTCTGGGCATGGTGGCGCACGCCTGTAATCCCAGCACTTGGGAGGCTGAGGCAGGAGTATCGGTGTGAGTTCGAGACCAGCCTGGGCTACAAAAGTGAGCTCAAGGCCAGCCTGAACTGCATAGTGAGACCCTGTCTCAAAAAGACAAAAAACAAAATAAAAGAATGTTAAATTTTCATAACTTAAGGAAACTGTTTTAGAGAAGAGAGCAGATGCTAACCTGAATTAATCTCACTACAACACTTGGTTTTAAATTAAAATTAGGATATTCTGGAATTTATGAGGTACATATAAATAATTCATGTCTATAAATACTGTGTTTTCCACATATGGGACATTACAGAATTTCCTCTGATGAGCATCTACATACAGTTATTTTTCCAATAAATTTGCATTGCTTCATCTACACATTTTCACCCTTGTGGCTTTACATATTCTTTTCAGTCTAACAAAAGCCCCTCCTGGGTAGTATAGCAAAATCAGATGAAAATTCCATACTGATGTCAGGTCTCTATTGCTCAGAGCACCACAAATGCCTTTTGTTTCCTCTTTGCAATTTCTGTAAATATCTAGATAATAAAACTAAAAGTTTTCATCATACAGTAAATGGTTGGCTCAGCTCTGTGCAGCTTTTATCTTTCTATGCAACTCTTTATAAACGCATTAGAGAGATTTTTTTTTTTTTCTTTTTGAGACAGGGTCTCGCTATGCAGTTGAGGCTGGTCCTGCGCTCACTTTTGTAGCCCAGGGTGGTCTCAAACTCGCACCAATCCTCCTGCCTCAGCCTCCCAAGTGCTGGGATTACAGGCGTGAGCCACCACGCCCGGCTGAGATTTTTTTTTTTTCTGTACTAGGAATTGAACCGAGTGCTTCCACAGCAAGGTACATCCCAGATCTTTCTTATCTTGAGACAGGTCTCACTACATTGCTAATTTGCCCAGGCTAGGCTCAAACTTTTATTTATTTATTTATTTATTTTCTTGTTTCAGAACTTTTATTTATTTTTATGGCTGGCTCAGCCTGCCCTTAGGGCAGGGCTGGTGCAGCATGTGGTGCTGGGGATCGAACTGCAGTTCCTGCAGCCGCCCAAGCTTTCCTAAGCAGGCACTTTAGACCACTGAGCCATCCTGCTGGGCCCCTGGGTTCAAATTTTTGATCCTCTTGCTTCAGTCTTCCAGAGGGCTGGGAATACAGGTATGTGCTACTATGCCTGCCTAATATTCATATCTTAAGTAAACTGCTTTATGTGCACAGTGGAAAGGTTAGTGCTCTAAGAAAAACAAAAAAGATTCTAGGTGCCTTTCTAGTATAACTCTAGCTTTGTAAAGTAGCATTTGAGAAGGGCTAGGGCTGTCCTGCCGCTCAGTGATAGAGCACTTGCCTAATGTGTGAGGCTCTGAGTTCCATCCCCAGCACCACAGCTGACTAGACACCAGGAAGGACACTGCAGGGCATGTCCTCTTGGAATCTGCTGGACTTTCTTTTTTGTAAACTTTATGTTATGGCTGGCTCAGCCTGCCCTGGGGGTGGGGCTGGCACAGCATGTGGTGCCAGGGATTGAACCACGGTCCCTGCAGTTGCCTAAGTTTGTCTAAGCAGGTGCTTTAGATTGCTGAGCTATCTCACCAGCCCCTGGATTTTGTTTCTACATCCAGCAACAGGAGTGGCTGAAGAAGTCTGGCACTGGGCTGAACTTGGCACTGTGGGACCAAGCAGGCGTCCCCAGAGCCAGCCTCATTCTCCTGCCTCCTCTCTTCTGGAAACACTTAGTGCAGGACTTCTTTCAGCTAGAGAGACAAGGCTTCTGAGATCTCAAAATCTGCTTTCTCCTTTCTTTACTGTATAACAGCTGACAATTAAAAACCTCTGAGTCACAGGAAGTAGAATAAGAATAATTCTTCTCATGGGTTCCACTGAGCTCTGTTCTCAGAATAACACCCTTTTCAGAAGGAATCTGCAACTGCAATTTCATTATCACCAAGTCTCCTCAACTGAACTACATGGCAAGTATTCAAAACAAAATCCTTACTGTACTTTTTTTTTTTCACTTTATGAAGCTAAATTTGAAATGAAATGAGTCTCTACCTTAGATGTCCTATTTCCAATAAGAGATGAGCATTAAGGAACAGTTTTTTTTTCAAGGATATGTGGGATCCAAAAGTTTATTCTGAGTGAACAAATGTATTTTTAGCTGCATGTAATTTCCCAAAGTGGAGAAACAACTTCTGTTGCAGCCATGTGACCTGTTATACCAACAGGTCGTCCTATACACATTAACTAAAGTGTCTTGCTTGCCTATAGACTGACAGGGAAGAAGAGAAAAAAAACTGCCCTTAAATAAAAGTAGAAAATGTATCTCAGTACCATCTCAGGATGTGGGCACCATGATTTTGAGATTTGGACCACAGATAAGCATAGGCCTGTTGACTCCAGTCTTCATCCAGTGCCCTAAACTGTAAAGCCCTAAACTGTCAAAGGAATTGAGGCAGCCTGATGCAGCTTCAGAAGGAATTCTACCTCTGTTTACTCTCGCTGGTATGCCCAGGAATACCTGTATGAGATGAGGCTCTTTGCATTGCAATCATTAGTTAAGACTCCAGTGTTTGAATCAGAGAGGATTTCAACCTAGAACAGGGGCAGTCCAACTTGTCTGGTCTACCAGTTGAAGGAGGAGCAGATGTATTGAGAATTCAATCTCAAGAACAGAAGAGAGTCAGATGGGATATGTGTGCAGACTGAATCATCTCAGTTCATTTGCTCATCCTCCAATTCCAACTCATCTTGGTGGTATTGGGGATTGAATCCAGGACCTTGGACTGAACTTCTGGAGATAGGGTCTTCCTAAATTGCCCAAGGTTGAGCTGGAACTTTGATCTCTCTGGCTCAGGCTTCCAGAGTACTGGGATTACATGTGGGCACCACCATACCTGGCTCTTTTTTTTCTTTTCTGTTGGGGACTACAAATTGTAAACTTACATATCTGTCCCAGGCTCTTCTTAGCCTGCCTACCTTGTGGGTGGATTTTGGAATGCGTAAATCACCTTCCTCTTGGTCAATAAGATTAGCAAGATGCGGGGCAGGGAGGTCAGGTCCAAGCCTCATTTTTGAGGCTGTTTCTTATTTCATCCTTTTGCCATATCCCTCATACAGGCAGTTGGGGATCTTGGCCAGGCCCCTGATACTTTATATGTATTTAGTACAGGGTCTACAGGATCTACAGGGTCTCACGATGTAGGTTGGACTCATAGTGATCCTCCTGTTTTGAGCCTCCCAAGTGTTGGGATTACAGGTGTATGCCACCACACCCAGTCTCAATTGCCATCTTAGGGCTCCCATGAGTGGGACCAGCAGGGGAGGCCTGCCTGGGATCAAACCTGCAGCCCCCTGTGCCTGCTTGAAGGCCCTTTAATCTGCTGAGCTATTTGGCTGGCCCTTATCTGTTGAGTTTTTTCTATCAAGCAAAAATTTTGGAAGTCCAGCTATGAATGAGATGCCAAAGAGGAAGATATTAAAGAAATGAGGACACATTTGGCTATTAATCTTTAAAGGTAGAATAACACTGAATTAACAAAGTATGAAACTGAAATAAGTCAGCTGACAAGCTTAAAATACATTTTGGAAAAAAAAAAGAAACTTTTTTGGGGCCAGTTCTATGGAAATATATATTTGCTCATAGAAAGGGAAAGACTTTAATTTGGGGAATAAAAGAAGACTAGATATTGAGTAGCCTAATAAAATTGCCTTAGCATACAAAACTTGTTCATTGTTTAACATGTAATATTATATCCTAGCATAATTTTGATTAAATGCCACTTTTTACAGAAAATGGGCTGGTCAACTCCTACTCCAGCAGACACATTCTTTCTCTAAATTGTGTGTGTGTGTGTGTGTGTGTGTGTGTGTATCTTTTTTGAGACCAGGTCTCACTATGCAGTTCAGGTTGGCCTTGAGCTCACTTTTGTAGCCCAGGCTGGTCTGGAATTCACACAGATCCTCCTGCCTCAGCCTCCCAAGTACTGGGATTACAGGCGTGCATCACTATACCCAGCTTCTCTAAAAATGTTAATAATCAATCAGGCTATGGGCTGGTGAAATAGCTCAGCAGTGTAAAGCACTTGCTCAGGCAAGCTTAGGCAACTGCAGGGATTACAGTTTGATCCCTGGCACCACATGCTGTTCCTGTCCCACCCCCAAGGCAGGCTGAGCTGGCCATACATAAAAAAATAAAAAAATAAAAAAATCAGGCTATGATCAAACTGTTCAGACTGGGGAGCCACTGTAATTACAGGGTACATTTTTATCCAATATGCTTATTTTAACTTAACAGATTTTCCATATTTCTCAATTTTAGGGCTTTTACACATTCAGTTCTATAAACTTAAATTTTTAAAAATTATATTACTGTATTTAACTTCAAACTTTTTGTAAAACTCCCATGAGTCTTCCAGATTTTAATCAGAGACATTAGTGACACTTTCCCCTCTTGACCCAAACACACGAGCAGAAGAAACATTTTCAGGAAAGCAATTTTTAAGTCTATCCTCATTTGGCATTATCATCCCTAGGAAAACAGAAATAGTATTATAATGAACACACTGATACAAAGTGCAATCTCCTCTACTACTAAGTGGTAGGACAAACTGAGAGAAAGGTGGCTGCTATACCTTCACCGTCTTGGGAAGAGAGTTTTCAGGAAGGCTGGAGGCTCTGGCATCTGGACTCAGTGTGGGGGACACAGGTGGCTGTGCCTCATTCTTCACTTGTGAGTTACCTGTTTGAGTTACAAAAGAACATTTTAGATTACTTCATGGGGAATCTTCAAAAGAGTTCTTCCAAAAAGCAAAAACAGGCACTTTCTTTTTTTTTTTTTTTTTTTTTTTTTTTTTAG
>PVJA010052632.1:0-12319 GCA_004027025.1 Myocastor coypus
TATTGATTTAACTCAATAATCCATAAGATTAACTAAACAAACTGACTTTAAAATAGTCCATCTCAATAATACAAAAAATAACAGTAATGCAAAACACACTGAGAAATTTTTTAACAATATAAGTAATGAGGCATATGTATATTCTTATCATAATTTCCTTTATATAAATATACTTTTAAAGAATCAAATACAGGGGTTGAGGAGATAGCTCAGTGATCTAAGTGCCTGCCTAGGACATACAAGGATCTGGGTTTGATCCCAGGTACTGCATGCCCTGGGCTCTGCACAGTAACTGGGCTCTGCACAGTAACTGGATGTGGTGGCACAAGCCTGTAATCTCAATGCCAGGCAGGCTGAGACAGGGGAAATCACTATAAGTCTGATAGTGAGCTGCATAGTGAGACCCTGTACCAAATAAATAAAAACATTTCTTAAAAAAAATTTTTTAAAGAATCAAATACAAATATTTGTTGCATAAGACTTCCTTCCTACTAGTAACAGGTATGTATTATTACATAAAAAAAGATAACACTTGACCTAAGGTATTAGTGATTTGATGTTGTAGAAAAGTCAATAACATAATCTAACATAATTTCATAACCTAAATGAAATCTAAGTATTTCATTTTATTTCTATAACAAACCAGTGAAAATCAACCAATTAGAAAGACTTCATTTCAGAATTCTTCTCATAGGTCTACATAAAAACACAGGTACCAAAGGACTTCATCATGCCTATGAACTATTATTCAACATTAGACATGTAAGGAGCAAAACTTAAAATTCCCTATCAAGAAGGAGTTTATAATCAGAGGCATAAAAGAAAACTCATACAAAGCACATTATTAAACTTACATAAAAGCTGTACAAATACCCCATAATGATACCTGGTCCAAATGCTACATCTAAATAGAAGGAACAAAAACAAAGAATTGTCAACAATTGTCAAGAATGGTTTTAAATAAGTAAAAATAGTTGAAATAAATATAGACAAATCACTATAAATACAGAAATAAGGAAAGACAGACACACTTGGAACTATAGTAATCAATTTCATGGAAACATTTTATTTACCTGAAACATTGCTAGGAGATAAAGCTGGAATTTGATCCTGTAGCTAGAAATGGAGACTGCTTGAATGCCTAAGTATCTAATTTTTGCAGTGAAGGCCAATACTGAACTTGAGCAGAATGATAGCTATAATCATTTGACAGGAGTGGTTAGAATAAATTGAGGCAAATGAAGAGGAAACACTGAACAAAAAGGTGGACAGGAAAAGAGGCTCTTGCAATAACTGAGGTAAGAGGCAGTTAAGAGTAAAGCCACAAAAATGGAAGGAATGATGAAAAGGTAAGGTACGTGAATCTGGGATATATAGGAAAGGTAGGATTAGCAAGTGATAAAGATCATGAGTCTATAAGGCATCTCAGCTTTATCTTTGTTTTTCCATAATCCTGGGCAAGTTATTCTTGATTCCCAAACTGAGTATAATAAAACCTATATTTGGGGATGTCTAAGAGGGGAAAAGAATGAGAAAATGATTTTAACAGGATTTCACAATGCCTAGCACATATATCAAACTTGGCCCTTACTAAATGTAAGCTTCTAGCATTGCAATTATTTCAAGAGGTCGCAGTTAGTTAACCACTCATTGATTTAGCAGCTATATCTCACTGTTGGTTCACACAGAGGGGGCATTCATCTGAATATTTCAGAACTATTTTTTATCATAAAGGGGTGGTACTTGCTATGTTGCCCAGACTGGTATTCAACTCCTGGGCTCAAGCCATCCTTCCAAGATTGCTGCTGAAGTAGCTGGAACTACAAGTGTATGCCACCATACCTGGCTTAAGTACTTCAAAGCTTCTGGCATAAATTTCTCCCCCAAATTTCTTCTCCCTCATCTTATATTTATACTAATGATTTCTTAGGAATCTAAGCACAAGACACATTAAGTCCTACTGAATTCTGTGTTTTTACTTCAAGCAAATAAAATAGCTCTTTTCTATAGCTGACAGAAAGTAACAGTGAATCTATTTTAAGCTAATGAAAAAACTAAGTTTTAAAAATAATAAGTAACTTTGCTAACAAAGACCACCTTGTTAGTAAATAGAACAAGCTTGTAAAGTCATCCCATTCTATAATTCACAATCTTGAGCTATTAACTGCCAAAATGTTATCTTTCTTTAAAAGATGGGTGATATTCTGCATTCATTACAATACAACTCTGCCTGAATTCATATCCACAAAATGAAATGTATTTTCCCATGATGATAGTTTATTTACAATGTGTTAGTTGGGCGTGGTGGCGCACGCCTGTAATCCCAGCACTTGGGAGGCTGAGGCAGGAGGATCGATGTGAGTTTGAGACCAGCCTGGGCTACAAAAGTGAGCTCAAGGCCAGCCTGAACTGCATAGAGAGACCCTGTCTCAAAAAGCAAAAAAAAAAAAAAAAAAAAAAAAAAAAAAAAAAAAAAAAAAAAAAAAAAAAAAAAAAAAAAAAAAAAAAAAAAAAAAAAAAAAAAAAAAAAAAAAAAAAAAAAAAAAAATACAATGTGTTTTGTACATGCAGCTTGTCTTATTATACATTTACTAATCCAATGAATTTTTACTGAGACTACATGCAAGGCACTGTACTAGATTCAATTGCAAAGATAAAGTCTGTAACAAGTCATGTACAAATGTTTACACCTGCAAAATAAAGCAGAGCATATGTGGTGAAAAGTAAAAGGAACCATATTAGAAGTTGAGCCAGGGAAGCAGCTCAGAGGCACAAGCACCTGGCAAACACATGGTCCTAAATTCCTGGTAAAAAAGAGCGAGAAAGGAGGAGGGAGGAAGGATAGAGGAGAGAGGAGGGAGAAGGCAGGAGCGAGGAGGGAGAGAGTAAAGGGGAGAGCAGAGAAGAGAGAGGAGAGAAGAGGGATGAGGAGAGAGAAGAGAAGAGAGAGAAGAAAGGAGAGGAAGAGAAAGGACAGGGAGACAGAGAAGAGGAGAAGAGGGAGGGAGAAAGAGACAGAGAGAGAGACAGAGAGACAAAAAGCAAAACAAAGCAAAGCAAGGCAAAAAAAGGAAAGGAGACTGATTGCCCAACTGTAATCACAGCACTTGGGAGACTGAGGCAGGAGGAATCTTTTTCAGTTCCAGACTAGCCTGGGCTATAAAGTTAACCCAAGGCCAACCTGAGATGCAGAGAAAGATCCTGTCTCAGGGCCAGTCAAACAGCTTAGCAGATTAAAGCACCTGCAAGCAGGCCCAGGAGCTGGAGGCTCGATCCTTGGACCTACTGTGCTGGCCTGCCCCCAGGGAACACTGAGATCACAACTGAGACTGGAAGTGGTGGTGTTCCTGTAATTCCAGCTTGTGGGAGGTGGGTCACTGTGAGTCTGGTCTAGTAGTGAGACCCTTGAACACCCTGTAGACCCCTCCCTAAAATAAAAACAAAGGACCCTGTCTCAAAAAGACCAAAAAAAATAATAATAATAATAAAAGTTTAAAAGACTTACTTCTAGTAGTCATTTACATCAAATAAAAGACTTACTTCTAGTAGTCATTTACATCAAAGATCTTCCTAAGTTCACCTCAGATACAATAAGTTCTTACTGAGGTGAGAGCAGGGAAAAGAGTCTTAACATTGATTCTGGATTTTTCTTTGCATGCATTTTATATGTAGTAGATAGATGCCCTTCATAATACTGGTTAAAGAAAAAAAGATAAAAATAAAACAGTTTCAAAACAGGTTAATAAGGGCCACCAAGATAGCTCAGCAGACTAAGCACCTGCTTAGGCAAGTTCAGGGACTGGGGTTCGATTATTGGCACCACATGCTGCACCAGCCACTGAGACCAAGCATGGTGGTGTACACTGGTAATCCTAGCATTAGGAAGGCTAAAAACAAGAGGATCACCATGAGTCTGAGCTGCATAGTGAGACCCTACACCAAATACATAAATTTTAAAAAACAGGTTTATAGACTTACTTACAATAATTAATAGCACTGTGTATTATTGTCTTCTTAGTAGTTATTCAGAGTACAAGGTACGCTATCTTGTCCAAACAATATTAGCACAAAACTTGTCAATGAACTATGATAAACTGTATAAGTATCTTAACTATCTTGAGTGTGTGTGTATCTTTTATTTTCTTTTATTCTTCCTTTCCCCTTCCTCCTTCACAGTTTATCTTTCCTTTTGAACAGTTTCTTCCCAATTCACAACTATGTATTGCACATTTTGTATCTTATTTACTAATTCACACTAAAGACAATATGATGTCTACACATGAAAGATTTATTTCGCTTATGAGCATGGTGTAGAGTTATAACCAGATGATATTATTTTTAAAATATTGACACAAGTCAACAGATTCCTAGTTCTATGAATACCCTAATTTCTAAAAAATGTATCATAAGCACCCAAACTTATGGCAATCCTGAATGACTATTTCCAAAAATTGCATTAGACTTTGAAAAGCATGAATTGTTGAAGTTATAAATATTCTTCTGAATATTACTATATCTATTCCTAATGAGATAACATTTACTACTTTGTTCTACTATTTAAAAAATTCATATGTATGAAGAAACTTCTATTAATGTTTCATATTACTCATCTTCCGAAGTTCTTTGACTCTTCAGAATTGTATGGGATAGCCACACAGACTTCTAATTCTGAAACTGGTACATTACTGATTATAAGTCCATTACTAGAGTTTATAATCAGCAATGCACCAATTTCACAATTAGAATGGACTTAGAATGAGTCTGAAAGCAAATTTTACTTTATAAATGGCACTTGTTTTTTTAGGTAATAAAATTTGACACTAGTCATCTTTAAGGTTTGATGATTTTGGCATGATATTAAGCATATTGTCCAAAACCAGGGACCTTTCCCCAGGGAGCATTCTCAAAAAGTTTATAGAAGCACTGTGTTAACAGAGATGGTTCAAGGTGATTCTTGAAATCCTGTACTTACATAAAATAGTTCACATTTCAGAAAGCTGACATATAATTAAAGATCTCACGGTGGAGAAGAAAGAGATAGAAAAGAAGTGTACTAGCTAAATGGAACACAGAATCTGACAGTACAATCCCTTTCAAACAAAGCTACAGATGCTGTTTGTGACTAGGTTCTCCCTCAGAAGGAAATAAAGTATACAGCACTTTATCCTGTAGCTTCCTATTTATTTCTAGAAGATCTGGACTAAGGAAGCAATAATGCTTTTTCTATTTAAAAATCTAAGGAAAAATGTTTTTCTGGTTGCTAGATTTCATCTTGTTCAATACTCTTTATGTTATCATTAAATATACTGTGGCATGGTATGTTTGCACTTAAGAAATATACACATTGTTTATATACATGGAGAAAAAAATCTGAACATGAGGTTTGGGAAAATAAAAGAACAGAAAATCTGTTCAGATTATTTTGTCTTCTTTCCAACCCCTAAATTTCATGAGTTGGTAAGAATGTGAAGATATTTATATTTTCTCAAAATTTGCATTCTAGATTATATAATGTCTTAATTCAAATTAGAGAATGATTTCATATGCATGCTATGAGCATTTAAAACAGAGTGGCTTTTGAATTAAAACGTATGCAAGATAAAATGTCATTTTAACTTGAGCTGTCCTTGATTTTAAATGCAAAATGTCTAATTGGATATATTAAACTGTACTAAAAATTTGATTTTTTAATTCACTTATATTAGTAAAATTGTTCAAACTATCACCTTTATGCCCATACTCTAATAAAATCAAAAGTTTCCTGTTCAAAATAAAAGCTCTTACATAAGATGGCTGATTTTTATATTTTAAATTCCTGAATCATAGTGCCCTCTGTTGGAGACAAAAAGCAATAAATGTTTCACTGAACAAAGTACCAAAACTACTCCCAAATTTCAAGCCATGCATTTATAAAATACATTTATAAATAATATGAATGCTCCAAAACAAATTTTCTTTCAATTACGTCTTTTAAATTGCTTTCATGATTACTTGTCACTAATTACGATGTGAAAGTATATAGCTGTAATTTAGGACTATTGCCAGACTGCTGATTAAATCTTCCTTGGTGATAAATTTAAAACATGTCTGCTATGAATTGAACATTTCTGCCCCTCCCAAATCATATGTTAAAATCCTAACCTTCAGTGTGACAGTATTGGGTGGTGGGGACTAGAAGTTAATGAGGAAACAAGTGTGCACCCCTCCTGAACAGGGCTGAACAGGGTAAGTACCTGTATAAAAAGCTACCACAGAGCTCTCTCTTGCACACACTGTCTCTGTCTCACTCTCTCTTTCTGTCTCTATCTCTCTCTCACTCTGTCTCTGTCTCTCTCACTCTGTCTCTCTCATTGTCTGTCTCTGTCTCTGTTCCTCTGTGTGTGTGTGTGTGTGTGTGTCTGTCTGTCTGTCTCTGTTTCTCTCTCTGTCTCTTTGCTCTCTGTTGATCAACTTTCAGACTCCAGAACTTGAAAAATGTTTGTTCCTTTACCTACTCAATCTGTAGTAATTTCTCATAGCAGTCTGAGCTCAGAGGCTCCCTAATTCAAGAAACTTTAGAAGCTCTTATATCAGGGAATTGAAAAAAAAAAATAGAAACAACATTAGGAGATCTACTGTACCTATTCTATCAAAATTTTCAATCATTTTGTAGTATTACCAAGATTTTAGTCTGACTTCTCGTTTCAGTAATGAGTCATTTTATGAAGGTCCTGACAGGCTTGGGGTTCCCTAGACCAATAGTGTATACATTAGAATGACCTGGGGAGATCTTTAAAAGAACAATGTTTAACCCAAAATCATTCTTAGTTGGTATGTTACCTGAAATACCAATACTGGCCCGGCGGGATGGCTCAGTGGTCTAAAGCACCTACTTGGGGAAGCTTGGGCGGCTTCAGGGACCGCGGTTCGATCCCTGGAACCACATGCTGCGCCAGCTCTGCCCTCGGGGCAGGCTGAGCCGGCCATAAAAATGAGTGAATAAACAAAAACAAAGGTTCTGAAACAAAAGTAAAAATAATAAATTAAAAAGAAATACAAACATAATTAAAAAAAAAAAGAAATACCAATACTAACTTTTAAAGTTTCTCCAGATAAAATCTAATAAGATACAACTATTGCTAAAAATAATAATTTGATTCTAAATATTCTGAGAAGAATATCTAACCTAAAACTTTCATGAGAACTCCATGAGTTCTCCACTACTTCATGAGAACTCCACTACTGAAGATATTATTCTCCTCCACAATTTTAAATATCTAACTAGTTTCTCAATCTCCACTCGTTATCTGATGCTACAGTGGAGCTGTAGCAATATGTGACTACAATACATGTCACAGTAAGGTTCCAGTGCCACCCTGCCTGTGTTTGGGTCCTAGCTCTTGAACTTAACTGTATGAACTTAGGAAAGTTCCCTGTCTCCATTTTCTCATCTGTATAATAGGAGTGATGATGCTATTTATCTTAGAGGGTTACTGTGAATATTCCAGAACTGTTGTCTTACATTACTTATTCAACTTTATTTCCCACTACTTGCAAAAGCTATTTTCATGATAAACCATTTTCTTCAAATTAATTCTCACCTTTAGTTTTGCACAAAATAACTCTTCAGGCTGGAAACCTTGCTCATTCATTCTAACCCAAATGTAAAGTGTATCTTTCCTTCCTCTAGGTCCCATTTTAGTCTCTCCTTACTTAAACATAGGCTTCAATGAATACCTACATGTCTTCACTGATTGCTCCTTTAAAAAAGCATTCCTTCAGCCATTGGTAACTTTAGAAAATGAAACTGGAAATTAAATATACTGACTCTGAAATTGAATCCTCACTGTGCTCCTTGCAGGCTGAATCATTATAACTCTATTATTAGGATTGCTTATGAGTGGCTTAGGTCCTGAAGGCACTAAGATACAGAATAACAAGCCTAATAAATGTCAACTTATCATACATATTTGTTTTATATGTTTATTTTGTCTGTACATGGTGATTGAAGGCTCCTTGGGATAGGCATTTCAAATTCCTTGGTGTGATGAATAATAGGTAATACTGCCATTATAAACCTGTGCTTTAAAATAGAGTAACAACCATCTACATTAGATGATATAAAATCATTTGAAGTTTTTTGCATAATATGAGAGGACACTTCATAACAATACTCTGGAAGAAACAGTGTTGATAAATGGTAACAAATATTGAACAAAACAAAAAGTGAGCACAAATAAAACATAGGTTATAGGTAAGGATCACTGTAATTGGATTACTATTTAGACAATGACAAGTTTATATCAGACTCATCTTCTGAAAAGCTAGCAAAAATTATGTTTTTATCTGTCCAAAATCCTTTAGATTTTCTCTCATTTCCTAAAATATGAATTCAAAATTCTTAGTCTGACATTCAAAAATCATCCATGACCTGACTTCATATATCCTTCTAATTTTATTTCTCATTTTTCTCCCTTACAAATTCTATTATTCCACATAAGTATAACTACTTGCTCTTATTCATATGCACTGTCTGGTTTCTGTCTTATGTAACTTTAATGTCTTATGTTAAAATTGCTTCCAACAGCTATTATAATGGTTTGTCAAAGAAACATTGATGGGCTTCTATATCAAGAACCAAGTTTCAATCATGAACTTCCATTTGCCTCTTACCACTATCACAATACACCCGTCAGCTGGTAAGTATAACTTACCTACCTCCTTCCCCAAACAGCGTCACCCTGTCAATATCAAACACTCCTTCAATCACTTCCTAAAACATGGATACCTGTGCCATGGTCCCTAAGAAGTAGACAGACACCACAACGCACATGACATTGTGAAAACAAATAAATCAGAGCCCCTATTTTCTTTTATTCATTTCCTTTTAACTTCTTTTGATGTAAATGCATCATAATTTATATATTATTAACATAGGATATACATAATTTTACAAGAAACTCATTATAAATGTTTGCTAAAAATTTGTTTACTAATGTATGCACACAAGAAACGTTTAGAAATCACTGGTCAAGAAAATTAGGGCTTTGGGGGGGAACTAGGTTTAAAAGTAGTGGGCAAGAAGCTGGTAGTTCAGAAAAAATCCTCAGGATTTTTCTGAAACCTAAATAACATATATTATTTATATAGGGCAAATATGTTTCCTAGAAAATGTTAAAATGTAACTGATTTGTAATTTGAAGGTTATTTCTGATTTTTAAACACAGAATTTTGTCCTGAATATTATAAATATTTCATTTTGCAAGTCTATAAATATTTACATCAGTATATGTATTAGTTATAAATATTCAAAAAAATAGGATTATAGTAATGTTATGCTTTACAAAACACAATGCAGCAAAACAAAATTAAAAACAAATAAATAAAGCAAGCTCAGAAGTTAAGTTTACAAAACATTTTTAGACTATTCAGAAAAATAGAAATAGCTTAAGAAACAAAGTAAATATTCAGAAAATGGACAGTCATTATATTTGGATTTTTTTAGTTTCCATAAATGATATACTAAACCTATTAATGATCTACTTAATCTGATATATCTATTAATGGTTATTGAGGAACATAATACATTTCTCCAACTAATTCATTTCTAAAAAGTGAGTAAAGGGTTTGTATCATAATATATGTACTTTAAGACCATTATATTCTGTAAATCCCTTTCCAATAGAAAAAAGTAGACTCACAAATCTGAATATAAACTTATTTCTCTACAGTTTTTCTTATTAATGGGTTAACATAATAATCCACAAAGATTAAGAAACTCTAACTCAGGCTTTAGATTCTGAGCTCATAGATAATAGCCCTCCTGGGATTTTCATATTATGAAAATATAAAGGTTGAGCTTTCCAAAATAGCTGTATAGTATTATGTCTTAAGAAGTGACTAATGAATTATACACAAGATTTAGTTCTCTCTATTTAAAGAGAGATTAGACTGAATTTATAGAGAAAACAGGGAGATAACAGGAAGGTTTTCTTTTTTTAGGAACCCATATCATTTTGACCAATAAAACTGAAAAAAGGCAACCAAATATGAGTCCATGTGTCACAACAGAGTAGAACAATGGAGACACCATCACAAACTCCAAATGATATATCAAAGCACATCTTTCCCTTCACACGAAGTAAGCACAGAACCTCAGTGAACATTTGAGACAAGTAGGGAAAACAATATTTGATAGTAACAGAATCTGATAATATAATATAATATAATATAATATAATATAATATAATATACCCAGTCCCACATTCATTGCTGTAAATATTAAACTGGCAAGAACAAATGCATTGTCTTCATCACCCCCCCCTTACTTACTACACTCTGGCTTCCATTTTTCCCAAGTTCTTCCTCTGAAATCTTGCTCAAATTATCTAAGTAGTGATCTGATATTGTGTGGCACAAATCTTCAAAAGAATAATCCTTTTCTTGACAGAGTTTTATTTCATCCAAGAGTTTTGATAGCTCTCCAGTCACTGTTTCACCTATAAGAAGATCATTTTTCAGACACTCCAAGGAAGTCTATTGCTACAGTGTAATATTAGATAATTAAAATATGACCACCCTGGTGTTACTATCAGAGTATGACATACAAGAGTAAGATAAATGTCACCATCACCTGCCAAAATATGAATATTCTGCAGTTAACATTTAATGTGCACTTTCCTAACAGTCTCAAGTACTTAATACATATAATTTATTCTGCAAAAAAAGCTTCTAATAATTGTTATGATATAGATTTTAATATTTTATTCTAAATTAAAAGTATATTTAAGATCAGCTGATCACATTATTTCTAGGCTTTTTGTTCTTCATTTGTCCATATATCTGTCTTTAATGCCAGTACCATACTTCTTTCTGGCTCATCAACAAGGACCCAAGTGTAGGTTCAATAGATGTTGTTGGGAAACTGGATATGCATAAAGAGAAGATTGAGAGATTAGGTGTGGTGGTGTACAAATGTAATCCCAATGCTTGGAAGAATGAAAACAAGAGGATCACTATGAGTCTAATCTGTGTAATGAGATCTGCAGTTCCTGTACTAAAATACATTTTAAAAATTTGAAATTGAACCTTTATTCTCAAAGGATAAGAAAAAAGGAAAAAAAAGTCTCCATTGTAGGATGATCTAAAAAATAGACTGAAACTCAAATGTAGACCATGAAACAAGAAAACTCTCAGTTTTACAATACTGATTGGATAATTTTTATATACAATACCAAAAGGAAAGATAAGAAAGTGGCCTATGGATTAAAAATGTAAATGTAAAACCTGAAATAATAAATCTAGTATTTTGATACTGACTTGGACATGATTCTTTAGGTATGATACCAAAAGTATAGACAACAAATTCAAAAATAGACAAATGACATTGTATCGAACTAAAAAAGATTCTTCACAACAAATGAAACAATAGACTAATGGCATGCTATGGAATAAAGAAAGTATCTTCAAAATATAGATGTAGCAAAGGATTAAATTTCAAACTATTCAGTCAACTCAAGTGACTCCATGGTTAAAAATAAGTAAGTCAGGGCCTGCCTGATAGTTCAGCAGACTAAAATGCCTACTTAGACAAAGTGCTGAGTTCAATCTCTGGCGTGTTGTGCTGGCCCCTCCAAGAGGGCATTCTGAGATGGCGATTGAGACTGGGTGTGGTGTTGTACACCTGTAATCCCAGCACTTTGTGAGGCTGAAAACAGGAAAATCATTACAAGTCCAAGCTAAATAGTAAGATTCTGTAGACACTGTCCTAAATATAGAAGAAAAAAAAAAAGTAACTCAAAAAATAGGCTAAGGAGCTACCCAATCTTTTCTCCAATAAAATAAGGCAACAGGAATATGAAAAGGTGCTCAATCTCACTAATCATCATGAAGATATAAATCAAAACCATGATGTGAATCATATCACATCTGCTTAAGTGACTATCATTAAAACATGTGATACAACAAGTGTTGAGATTGTGGAGAAAAGAACCTTATACACTGTTGGTCAGAATGTAAAATGGCATAACCATTATGGAAAAGCATGGTGGTTTCTCAAAAAAAAGAACTATCACAAATACCATTTCTTGGAATTTACCTGAAACAAAATTAGTTATTTTCAAGAAAGACATACGCACTCCTCATGTTTATTGTACTACTATTCGAAACAGCCAAGTTATGAACACAAAATGTCCACTTTGGGGTGAACAGATAAAGAAAATACACTGCACTAGGTAAACATATAACTACAATATGAATAATTGGGCCAGGGAAATAGCTCAGTAGAATAAGCACTTGTCTGGCAACCCTGGCTCCTGAGTTCAATCCTCTGTACTGCAAA
>PVJA010052633.1:0-12317 GCA_004027025.1 Myocastor coypus
TGTCTTTTTGATATGTACTGCTCCTGGTGTAAACTCAGTTACTGTCATTCTCTCAAGAATAGTACTTGAAAATAAGAGACTGGGCCAAAAACCATATTGTTGACAGGCTACAGTTTTGTATTTCCTTGAATTTCCAAATATCTGTGTCAAAACTGTGTAACTGCTTATATCACATTGTATGGAAAGTTATTAGAATATCAATGATGGTCATAAAATATCATTTACAAGCTAAGTCTTCTTCTCTTTTGCTCCCATTCTTTAACCACCTTTTCCAGCCCATTCACTACTATATTGTGTAATTTGTAACAATAATTTTGATATGCCCCTACTTTTGTTTAGGCCACAGAAATATGAGTAACTCTTAAGATCATTCCTCCCCCGTCGTGGCGTGTTTGCTATAGCAGTCCAGGTCTACTTTATGAAATTAGTACATGAGGTATTTGTTGCAAGAACCAGAATACATGAGGAACAAAAATCACTTTTTGTGGTAATCAGGCTGCTAAGCCAATTCCTATGTTCTGAAGACCTAGATAAAGGCCTCAAATGTCGGGCAGATTTGCAAGGACCAGAGGAGACCTTGGACATAAAGTAGGTAAAGATTTCTGGACTTTCAGTTACTGAAATCCTTTCTACATCACATTAGAGAAGCTATTAATCAAAAAACTGCTTTAGGCAGTCAAGGTGGTGCATGCTAGCAGCACTAAATTCTCAGGAAGCTGAAGCAGAAGGACTGCAATTTTGAGACCAGCCTATACAACTTAGTGACTTAATGAGACCCTGTCTCATAAAATTTTAAGAAAAGCTGGAATGTAGCTTAATGGTAGAGCTAGAGCACCGCAAACAAAAACAACATATTTTAACAACATGTTTGTTGTTAAGTATTTAGAAATACTCTTAAAATAAACCATAATACATTTCCATCGATGCCTTGAGACCTTGTCTGCTCAAGCCTTCCTTTCATTATATTCTGCCTATTGGCTACTACTCTCCTCACATTCAATTTCTGTCACCTTGCCTCTCATGTTCTCAATGTCATCCATTTTTATGTGTATATTTAAAGACATTTTTCTCTAGAGTGTTATTTGCTGTGCACGTGTATGTTTATATATTTGTGTTATGCAACTCATATTCTATGTTATGGTTTAGATCTAAAATGATCATCATCAAGTCCTCATGTCTAGTACATGATAGGATTATAGGATCATAAGTAATTGGAGTCTGGCTAAAAGAAGCAGTTTACTGAGGGTATGGCCCGGAAGGCTAGAACTCCCTGGCTCCTCCCTTCACTCTACTTCTTGTCCATGAAATACATAGCTTGCCTCTTGCCAGGCCATTCTGCCATGGACTTCCTGCTTGGAGCTAGTGAATATGGATGAAAAACATGAGCCATAAAGAAATGTCTCCTCCTTCACTTTGTGAGTATTGGGTATTATGTCTCAGCAACCAGAAAGTAGGTACAACTTGCTCTTTTTTATCTATTCATTATCTAAAGAAATTCTGATCATCTCAATTTAGACCTAATTTGTTACTTGTAGAACAGTGTACTATATTAAGAATAATCTTAATTTCTGTAATTTTTATGTTAATAGACAATGAGATAGCTTCCAGTGTTCTTTTGTTGCACACACTGCTTCCGAAAAAAGCCAAAGTATGTACCTCCTTGTGGCATTGAGTGGATGTTTCTCTAGCATAGACATAAGAATAAGAATTGCTGGGACATAATGAACATCTGCCTTTGTCTGTTAATAAATGTGGTAAAACTATACTCCAATGTGTTTTTTCAAGTTTAAGTTTCACTGATGTATATGAATGTACATGTTTCTTCATCCTTTGCAAACATTTTAAAGCATTTAATTACACAATTGAGGTACATAGGGGGCTGAGTATATAAATGATGCAGTGCCTGCCTAGCAAATGTGAGATCCTAAGTTTGATTTCTACTACCCAAGAAACAACAACAACAAAAAAGAAAATTTAAGTGCATGAAACATAGTCACCATTTATATTCAAAAGCTATTAAAAATTTCCAAGTTTGTTTTGTCCTTCTGTCTCATTTTTTTGTTCTGTCATTTCAATGCAAGTTTTAACTCTCATGACTCTTAAACCTCTGATACTTATGCAACCATCTACACATGAGATCGTTCTTCTACATAAGTATAATTGATTTTCACAAAATATCTTTTCACACCTACATAAATTAACCATGGTTTCCTGATCCTTATATCATTTAACATCCATTTCACGTTCAGATTTCTCCAGATGTCATGAAATGTCTTTTTTAATGTTTTATTTTGACAACCAGGATCCAGTCAAGTTTAACTAATTGCATATTTTATCATGATATAATTATTGCACTAGAAATATCACCATTTCAAATCAAATAATTCAGTCAGCACTAATTCAAGAACATTTTCATCACCCCCCAAAGAAATTCTATACCTGTTATCAGTCACTCTGCATTCTTCCCTACTTCTAGCCCCTGACAACTACTAATTAACTTTCTGCATCTATATGTTTTCCTACTGTGGCCATTTCATCAAAGAAAAAACCATATGAGACCTGCTTTTTGGTTTTTTGGCTATGCCATCATGTTCTCAAGATGTATACATGTTTCAGCTATGTAGAAATTACATAGTTAGTACCAGTGGTTTATTCCTTTTTTATGGCAGAACAATGTTCCACTGTACAAATATCATATATTTACATTTTGTATATTCATATATTAGTTGATAGCCATTTGCATTTCTTCCACTTTTGGACTTTTGTGAATAAGGCTACCTTGAAAATTCCTGTACAAAATTGTTTGTATGTATGTATACATATGATTTTATTTTATTCGCTATAATCGGAGTGGATTGCTCAGTCATCTAACTTTATGTTTAACATTTTTATGAAGAGTCAAACTTTTTGCAACAACTGCACAATTTACATTAGTACCAGTAATTGATCAGCTTCACAATTTGTGCACATACTGACTAATACTGACTTGCCATTAAAAATTAACTATGCTGGTGGGCATATGCTGTATAATGTGATTTTGATTTGTATCTCCTTAATGATTAATAACAATTAACATCTTCACTATCTTTCTGACAATATGTATATCTTCTCTGAAGAACTGTTTATTTCAGCATTTTTTTCTTTTTAAGTTGGGCTGACTTTTTAATTACAGCTTGTAAGAGCTTGTTATACAATATAGAGGCAAATGCCTCATTACATGTATAGCTTACCAATATTCCTTTCTGGTTTGTGAGTTGTACTATTTGTTTTCTTTTTATTTTAAGGAAAAAAGAGCCAATAAAAACAATGGTACAGAACTTCAGGCAAGATAACAAGAACATAAGAATGGTTACATGTTACATATTGTTATCTTCAAAGAAGTAGTTTAAATTATCAGATAAAGTCATGTAAGACTGATGAAACAATATAAGCACAAACTGCTCGCTTCAATCAACTAAAAGAAATTAGCAGCATAACTGTCTTAACTATATATATATATATATATATATATATATATATATATATATATTTCTTTACTTTTCCCTTCTTTTCTCCCTTCCACTGTCCCAATTCTTTCTTTTGTGTAGTTTGTTATTTTTCACTTTCATAGTGTCTACTGTGCCTTATATATCTTCTTTACTCTTTCAGTTTCTTTCACTAGGAGACAATGTCACAATCACACAGGCAAGTCTGATTTATTTTTATTATGAGCATGGCCTCTAGTTGTATCCATTTACCTATAAAAACTTGAGCTTGTCCTTCTTTATTGCAGAGTAGCACTCTACTGGATAAAAATACCCCATCCTTTTTATCCATTCCTCGGTTGTTGTGCATTTGGGTTGTTTCCAAGATGTGGCTATGACAAATTGTGCTGCTATGAACTGTGGAATGATGTTTTATCCTTGGGGTAAAAACCCAGAAGGGAAATAGCAGGGTCAGATAGGATTTGTTACTCTAGTTTTCTGAGAAAATGATTTTTCATGGTGTTTGCACCAGTCTACACTCCTACCAACAGGGGAGAAGTGTTCTGATTTCCCCATAGCCATGGCAGCATTTTCTTGATAATACTTTCTGATATACAAGAGTTTCTATGAACTTTAATTTACCTGTTATTTTCTTTTGGTTGCTTGTACTTTTGATATTATAGCAAAAGATATTGCTTATCCAAACATATAGAGAAAAACCCATATAGCATATAAAGTGTTCCATGCTTTTAAATCTTACATTTAAGACTTTGAATGATTTTGTGTTAAATTTTATATATGATCTATGATTTCCATCTAAATTAAATGCTTTCATATGGATAGTCAGTTATTCCATTATCATTTTTTGAAGTCTGTTTCGCTCATTTTAAAATATCTTGCACTCTATTCTCTCTCTCTCTCTCTCTCTCTATATATATATATATATATATATATATATATATATATATGTATATATATGTATATATATGTATATATATATATATATATATGTAATTTCCTGTTTTTATGATGATTTTCTATGCTAAAGTCTTGATGCTGAACAAATTTAGTTTTTCTAGGAGAGTTTTAGTAAACTCTTTAAAATTCTTTACATACCAGATAATATCATTTGTGAATCGACAGTGTTATAATTATATGAATATGTTTTATTTATTTTGCATGCTTAACTGTCTTAACTAGAACTTCTAGTACAATCTAGACTAGGAGTTATGAGGGAAGACATTTATGCTTTGTTTGAGATTTGAAAGAATAATTTTCAAAATTCTATCCTTACAAATTTAACAGTAGAATAAATATCCTTTAACAGATTGAGAAAGCTTGATTCCATTTATTACTTTTTTGAGTGTTACTTTGAACTCATAAGTATGTAAGATATCATGATTTGAGATTTTGCAAGACGAACAATACAAGACTATATATATTATATATTGTATATTGTATACTGTATACTGTATACCATATATGATATATATTAGAATTAAAACAGAAAAAGGACAAGTGATACAGAATTTCACTAAATAAATAATATGAATTTCACAGTATTTGTTGTAATACAGCATTGTCTTCTAACCATTCACATTACCAGATATATGCATGTAAAATAGAAAGAAGAAAGAAATATGTAAGAAATTAAGAGAAGAAAAATACAAACATTTGAAAATCGGAAATGAAACAAAGCATTATCTACTCCTTTTCACAGACCAGCAGAAATGCAGAGTACACTTGTCCAAACCATCCTGCTTACACACATAGATAAATCTCTTTCCCCACTCCCTCTCCTGTCCTCATCACCTCAGTAACTCTTTTCATTTGAATAAGTTGATTCCCTTTTCCCAATGTCTGTTGTACCATTCAGATTCAGTCCCCTCTTTTAGGTTCTCACACAAGTAGAAAATATGATCCTTGCACATGTGTCTAATTTATTTCACTTAAGAATATGTTCTCTAGTTGCATCAATTTACTGGCAAAAGATTCAAATTTAACCTGTTTTATAACTGAATAATACTCCATTGTGTAAAAGAAAACCACATCTTCTTTATCTATTCTCCAGCTGATGGATATCTGGATTGTTTCCTAGGTTTAGCTATGACAAATTGCACCACTATGAACATGAGTGTACATACATCACTGTGATATGAGCTTTTTAGTTCTTCTGGAAAAATATGCAGGAGAGAAATAGCTGCCTTGGATGGGATCTTCAATCCTTGCTTTTTAAGGACACATTTTATAAGATTATTTTATAATCACCCAAAATCATATACTAAGAGTGCAGGAAATCTGTCAACACACTAAAGACAAACAAACCTAGCTGAAAGTCTGAATCATAATATCTTGCATGAGCCCATCTGAAAAACTATAGCTCTTAACAATGCCTCCCACAAGTCCAGTTGTGGGCCTAAATCCCATTGCAATGTACCACAGTACTGGAAAGGTCCAAAGGTCAATGGTGAAAGCTAGAAAGTCTGTGCCAGTGGGATGAAGGATCTGTGTTAAAGGGCTGAGGGCTCTGCTCTGGAACCAGGAAACAATGCTCAAGGTAAGAAACAGAGTTCCTCCAAAAGTACCACAGTCATCTTCAGTGACAGTGAGGTCCTGAGCTCCTGCAGTGATAAGGAAAGCTGAGTTCCCATCAAGTGAGCCAATATGACAAACTTTTCAACAAGGATGAGCAGTGTGCCATCTTCACCTCCACATCAGAGAAGCAATGCTCAAGATGAGGGCATGAGCTCCCCTGAAATGAAACCCAGCTATTATACTTGACAATGAAATTCTGAGCTCCTCCAGAAAGAATAGCCAAGTACATTATGACAAAGTCCTCCAGCAGAATAGCCAAAGAAGCCTTCAGCGTCCAAAAGCTTCAACAGCTTTTCCAAACAACTTCCCTACCAGCCTCTCAACAATATCTCCAGTTTTGCCCATTATGCTGCTGGCAACAATCCTCACATGGCCCTCCCACAACCTGAATCATGTTAATTCAGTTTAGCTGGATATAACAAGTATGCCACCAGTCGGCACTCCACTACAGATGTACAAAGTAAAAATTATTTCTCTGTACCTGAAGAAATGACTTTTTTCGATGTTTTTGCTTTATCTAGTTAATGTAGTGTATTACACTCAGAAGTTTTCATTTTATCAAGCTTCTATTTGTAGATTAATAATACGTGGCTGTAAGTTTATAATCTTTTGCATCTGGTACTGGATTAGACTCACTACTATTTTGCTCAGGAAATTTATATCTGTTTTATAAAGAATATTGGGTTGGGGCCCGGCGGGATGGTTCAGTGGTCTGGAGTGCCTGCTTGGGGAAACTTGGGCGGCTTCAGGGACCACGGTTCGATCCCTAGCACCACATGCTGTGCCAGCCCTGCCCTCGCGGCGGGCTGAGCCAGCCATAAAAATGAGTGAATAAACAAACAAAGGTTCTGAAACAAGAATAAAAATAATTTTAAAAAGAATATTGGGTTAAATTCTTTTTACTTGTGATAACTTTTCTTTGTTTGTGTGTTTGTTTGTTTGTTTTTGGTACCATGGTGATACTGACCTCACAGAATGTAGTTATAAGATTTAATCTTAGTACTTCTCAATCTCTTCAATGAAGTTAAAAATGGCAATTCTCCCTAATCAATTTCTGAGGGCAAGTATTACATTGATACCAAAGCTGGAGAAAGGCCCAACAATAAAAAGAACTATGGCCAATGTCCCTCATGAGCATAGATGCAAAAATCCTCAAAAAATGCTAACAAATAGAATGTAGCAGGTCAAGTAGATTATACACCATGACCAGGTATGATTTATCCTTGAATGCAAAGATGTTTCAACATCCACAAATCAGTCAATGTAATACACAGTACAAACAGAGGAAAAAACAGAATTATCTCAAGAGATCCAAAAAAAGTTTTTTGTTAAGTGCAACACTCACTTATGTTAATAACCCTACAAAAACTGAAATATTTGGTCCTTATCTTAATCTGATAAAAGCCATCTATGACAAACCAAGAGTTAACATCATTCTAAATGTTTAAAAAAAAAAAAACACTTTAAGCTCTCTTTCTAAAATTAGGTGCAAGACACGGATGTCTATTATCATCACTCACATTCATTATAATTATGAAATAAGCTTGCCAGAGCATTTAGACAAAACAGAAAAATGAAAAGAATAAAAATTGGAAAGGAAGAAGTTAAATTATCTAACTGTTCTCTTTCTCTTTTGTTAAATCCTAAAGTTCTATGTCTTTCCATTTAACTCTGTCTGTTGTACTTTTCATGTTTTATTTTTTCTTTTGAGTTCTTACATTAGGGAGACAATATGATATTTATCCATGTGAGCCCGGTTTATTTCACTTATGAGTATAGCCTTAAGTTGAATCTACCTACCTATACAGACTTCAAGTTTGTTTTCCTTTATACATGTGTAATACTCCATTGTACAAAAATACCACATCTTTTTCATCCATTCCTCAGGTGAAGGGCATTTTGGTTATTTCCAAGATTTGGCTATCACAAATTGTGTTGCTATAAATATGGGCACATGTATATATATATATATATATATATATATATATATATATATACATACAAATTGTATATTGTATGTATATTGTATATATACAAGATGGATAAGGCAATAGTTCTAAGAATTTCCATCAGGTTTTTGGAAATAGCAGTTAGTAGGTAAAATTCGCACAGTGACTAACTCTATATGCTGCTATATGTGAACTAAGCAACTACATTGAAGAGAAAACCACCATGCTTCAAACACCTGTCATCTTGGTCTTCTAAGTGTATACTGTTTCTAATGTCATAAATTATGACTATACTCTCTTTAAAGAAATTTTCAAAACGTAGTAAAAGAAAATGAGAGTCAAAGACGTAAGATTTTTTGGAAGCAGGTGATAATGTTCAGTCTTGCATATCTGTATTGTTGAATATGAGCAACACATTTAACAATGAAAATGGATAATATATCAATCACTGTTGGTCAGATATTCTTGTTTTGAAAATCTGTAATGTGTGTATTGTTGTATGTTCTCCTGTTTCTGTCTTTGCTTTTTTTCTTGCTCTTGTATTTAAATTTCAAAATAAAAGAAAATTATTTTAATAAAGAAGTTAAATGTTTGTTATTTACAGATAACATGATAATCTACATGGAAGAGCCAAAGAACTCTACCAAGTCAGTCCTAGAATTAATAAGCAAATTCAGTAACATAGCAGGATACCAAGTCAAGACCCCAAAATCAATAGAATTCCTGTACTGAGAAAAAATTTAGAGAAACAACACACTTTGCTACAGCATCTAAACCAATGACTACTTAGGAATTAAGCTAACAGAGGTAATGAAAGATCTATACAATGAAAACTACAATGCTTTGAAAAGAAAAAGCTCAACGAGTTTTTCAAAGAATGGAAAGATACTCCTTGACGCTGTGTATGAAGGAACAACATTGTGAAAATGTCCATACTCACAAAGTGTTACACAGATTTGATGGAATCTCTTTCAAAATAACATCAACCTACTTCACAGATCTAGAGAAAACATTCCTAAATTTCATTTGTGACCAGAAAAGACCTAGAATAGCAGAGACAATCCTGGTCAATAAAGGCAGGGCAGGGGACATTACAATACGTGACTTGACATTATACTGCAAAGTTACTGTGATAAAATCAGCATGGTACTTACTGGCAAAAAAAACCCTGAAGTTCAATGGAACAGATTGCAAGTAGATAGAAGTATAAACACAAAGCCTGGCGTGGTGGTGCACACCTGTAATTCCAGCACTCGGGAGGCTGAGGCAGGAGGATAGGTGCGAGTTCAAGACCAGCCTGGGCTACCAAAGTGAGCTCAAGGCCAGCCTGAACTGCATAGCGAGACCCTGTCTCAAAAAGACAAAAAAAAAAAAACACTATAAACACAATCAGCCATGTTGTCTTCGACAATGGTGCCAAACATATTCACTGGAAGAAAGATCACCTCTTTAATAAATGGTGCTGAAAAAAAATGTCTTTCCACAGGCTGAAAACTAAAGCAAGATCCAGGTTTACCACCATATACAAATTGGGAAAATCACAATCAATGAACACCAGAGTTCTTCTGTCTACAATATATAAAGAAATAAACAAGTCAGGCCCCCAAAATTCAAAGACCACTTCCAAAAATGGGCATGAGTTGAGTGCACAATTCTCAGAGGAAGAAATACACATGGCAAATAGACTCATGAAAAATGTTCCACAGCACTGGTCATTCGAGAAATGCAAATTAAGACAACATTACTATTCCATCTCACTCCAGAGAGAGTGGTTATCATAAACAAATCAACTAATGAAAAATGTTGGAAAGGCAGCGGGAAAGGTAACTCTTCTCGACTCTTCGTGGAGGAGTAGATAGATACAACCTCTATTGGAATCAGTGTTGATGGAAATTGTCCAGAAAAATAAGATTAGAAGTCCCATTCAGTCCAGCCATTCCACTTAGTATATTGTGACAGAAGAATAGGAAATGTGATATCACAGTTATATACATGCACAAATCTTTATAGCAGCACAATTTGATATAGCTAGGTACTGGAAACAAGCAAAATCCAAGTGCCCATCTACAAAGAAATGTATAAAACAGATGTGATATGTTAACACAATGGAGTATTTCTCAGCTATAAAGAAAAATAAACTCAAGATTTTTATAGACAAATGGATGCAAACAGATACTACAGTCATAAGTGAAAAAAAAATCAGACCCACATGAGTAGAGAACACATTGTCTCTCTAGTATAAGAATCTGAAAGAGTAAATAAAATCTGAATTGTACAACAGATATAATAAAGGGGAAAGAAACTGCTCCAAAGAATAGTTGAGATGAGGGAGATGGAAAGATAAGAAAAAAGGAAGGAAAAGGAAATCGTGCAAAGATATTCATAGGATAGCTAAGATTTTACTAAAGATTTCTATCTAATTTTAGTAGGTAGCAGTTAATGCTTAAAATTTTTACTTTGACTAATTTTACAAGCTAGCATTTTTGTAATCTGAGTACCTACATTAAAGACAACAATGTACAATATAACGACCATTACTGAATACATTTCCTTTTATATTTTATTTAAAAATGTATACTGTTTCTAATGCCTTATCTATTGTTTCTATACTTTCCTTAAAATAAATTTAAAAAAGAAAGTAGGGAAAAATTCAATGCTTATGGAAAGGAAGACAATGTTTAATTGTTTCATCAGCGTTGTGTGCCTATATCTGGTATTCTGAGCTAAAATTTTGATGTAACAATATGTAATATGACAACCACTCTTAATTTCCTATTTTTGTTTTGAAATTCTGTATAATGTTTATTGTTTATGTTGCTTTGTTTTTGTTCTTATTATTTGCTTTTTTACTTTTATTTGTTCTGCCAGGGATCAAACTCAGGACCTTGCACTTGCCAGGCAAGCATTTATTCCCCTGAGCTATCTCTTCAGCCATCCTTTTGCTTTTTCTCCTCTAAAAAAAAAAAAAAAACTAAACTAAAAATAGCATTGAGTTATGAAGTGTTCCTTCTTCTCAGAGAATTAGGAAATAATTAGTGCTATTCCTTACTTAAAGATTCTGTAGTATTCACCAGTGAAGTCTAGCCCTAGGATTTTAATAGTAATTTTTTATAATTAATTTAATCTGTACATAAACTGTTATGGTTTATATCAAATGCTCCTCCAAAACTCTGATGTGCTCATAGGCAGGTCTTTGGAAAGCTTGCTGGATCAAGGGGATGTGATACTTATCAGTTCATTAGTCCACTAATGAGATAAAAGCAGAATGCGATATTGGAAGCTGCAGCCTGATCAGGGAAGATAAGTCACTGCAAGAGTGGCCTGGAAGTTTACATGTCTCTCCCACCTCCCTCGATTGCATTCTACGCTAAGACGGATTATATTTGCAGGTGTATTTGTCATTTAGAGTCCTTATTCTGTGAACTGTCAGTTTTTATTACTTGGTAATTTCACCATTCTGTTGATCATGTTTGTTGGATTCAGTACATACCATGTTTTTCATTTAGGCCTTTAATCTGCTGAAATTTGCTATTTATTTTTATAATTACATGTCTACTGTACAGAGTGATCACTTTTATCCAGGGATTTGGTGTATGTACATAACACATTTGAATTCCTTTTGTTTAATCCGACACTTCCCCAATACCTCTCTGCTCCTTCCAATTACTGATCTTTTCTCATTTACAACAGCTTTCTTTCCATACTTTTATTCTTCAATTATTTTTCAGTCTTCTTTCCATTCCCCTTTTTCATTCTCTCTCATTCTACTTCCAAGTTAAAATAAAAAGATCTCCCTACTTTCTATAACCTGTTTGCTTTCCTTTAATATTTTGAGTTTTGCATATAAAAAACCATCTGATATTTAACCTCCATTTCAGGTAATATTATGGAATTGAGACATATCCATTTATCTATGAATGCCTCAAGTTTATTACCCATTATAGCAAAATAACAGACCATTTTATAAAAAAAAAACATTTTTTATCCATTGACCTGTTGAACACATAGGTCATTTGCAAGATTTAAGTATTATCAACTGTAGTACTGTAAGCAAGTTTATGCATGTATCACTATAATATATGTTTAATTCTTTGGGGAAGAAACCTAGAAGGATAATAGTTGGGTCATATAGAATTTCTATTTTTAATTTCTTGAAGACTCTCATATTTATTCCCATGATCCAGACATGTTTATTTGGTAGGTGAGGTTCAACTTTATTTGGCCCAGTATCCAGTTTTTAGAGAATGTGCCACAGTATTATTTATCACTCACACACACACACACACACACACACACACACACACACACA
>PVJA010052634.1:0-12316 GCA_004027025.1 Myocastor coypus
CCACAGTAAGTTTTACCTTCATGTTGACCAAGCTTCCTAGGTGCTTAATCAAGAACTGGGGTTCAATGAGGCCTACACAGTGAAAAGAACCTGAGCTTGAGCTCAACAGAAGCCAGCTGTATGTTATATGAGGGAATAGTGCAAGAAGCTGCAGTGGGAGACAAAGCCTCAGTCCCCCACCACCCACACACACCTACACTCACGCGTATGCATGCAGGAATGCATGAACTACCATTCGGGCAGGTCAGTGGGCAAAAATGAGAACAAGTGAAGTATCATACACTCTGAAAAGCTGAGCAGATCCAACCAAGCATAGTATAGCCAGTTTGGGGTCCCTGACTGCAATGTGAAACCTCTTGCTGCTGCTAAGTTTACAAATAAGTCCCCTGTCCTGTGCCTCCTAATAGAGGTACTGAAGGTCCCATGGGGGTGTTTGTTTGCCCCCTTGTTTCCAGTACTTCTGCAAGATTTTCTCTAGAGTTGGTCATTAGAGAATGTTCTTCCATTTTCACCTATCAACAGTCTATCCTTCAGGGCCCAGCATAAATAACACCTCCTCCATGAAACCCTCCTTAATCCCATCCCAAATATCACATCCGGCAATATTTTTATACTTATATAATGATGAGAAAGCAACGCAGTTGTAGTAGTTAGTCTAGTCTGATATGTATTCATTTTAAAAAATATGTTTTCTAATTTTTTTCACTTCACTCATTTTCTATGATATTTTCTGGTCTATGTAACTTCTACAGTGCCTTTATCAAACTGCCTTAATGTAAACCAAATCACAATAAAGTTTATATTCAATAAATTGACCAGTCTTGACTTGAATTGATGGCATAGCTGAGTTGGCAAAAATGACCATCTGTTGAGACACATATTAGAGTTATATTAACTGTACTGGGAAAAACTTCATAAATCTTGAGACCAGACAAAGTTCTGATGAATTCAGAGAAATTGGCTACACTCTGATAGTATAGATTTTCATCTCTGTGGTTGGGTGGTTGAAAGAATTGAAAGGGATTGTCTTTCATTAGGTGTTCAGGTACAGTTGGGTGATATGTGAAGTTACTGCACTTTGAAACCTCCCAGAGGGGACATTAGTTCAAAGCTCTGATGGTCAGATCTTCCAAGGCAAACTTCTGAGCAAGAGAATACACCAACTGCAGTCTCCCTACTTTTCCTTCAATCATTTTTGTTTTTTCCTTCTTTCTTTTTTTAATATTTAGTACAGGGTCTATGGGGTCTCACTACCCAGATCAGACTCCTAGCAAGTCTCCTGTTTTCAGCCTCCCAAGTGCTGGGATTACAGGTGCATGCCACAACGCCCAGTCTCGGTCTCGGTCTCGGTCTCGGTCTCAGTCTCAGTCTCAGTCTCAGTCTCAGTCTCAGTCTCAGTCTCAGTCTCAGTCTCAGTGCACCCTGGGGGCGGGGCTGGCATAGCAGGCTGAGAATGGAATTCTTGCCTCAGCATTTTGCCTAAGCAGGTGCTTTAGTCTGCTAAGTTATCAGGCTGGCCCTGTCTTTCTTTACACACAATCTGCCATTTGCCCACCCTAGGGTCAGTTATGGAGAAAGTAACTGTCATTCTTTCTCAAGCCTTACTTTATGACATGAAAGGATGCCTACCCAAGGGACAGAGATCAGCAAAGCAGTTCTTAAAGACAGCTCTTGCTCTTTGTTCCTGCACAGCTAGCCCAGTGTATAATAGGAATTTACATACTGGGTATCTTTGTTGGAATGAAGTAGCCTATACAGATAATGTAATCATTTTATGTTGTCACCAGATGGCACTATGATATTACAATTAAGCTCAAAGTTACTGCTACTTCTTTTCTAAGGGTGAAAATCTTTCCACAAATTACAAAAGGATAGAAAAGGAACTCAAATATTATTTTCTACATCTCTGACTCCATGTTCAATATCATATATATATATATATATATATATATATATATATATATATATGATCCCATTTTAATGCCCATATCAAATATATAAAGTGCTATCATTATCCTTATTTTTCAAAGCTAATGAAGTTAAGGAAAAGTTGAAATAACTTTCTCAGCCAGTAAGTGGAAGGTTAATGATGATATATTTTAACTCTCAAATCTGGACATTTTCCATGGAAAAAATGTTGCACACAGAAAAGAGTGAGGCCTCATCTCCATCTGTATTATCAGCTGTTTCCACCTTTCTCTACCAAGAACTGTGCAAACAGTGAAAGATTTGGTCAATATAGATTTAACCTAGAGCCCATTTTATTTATTTATTTAATTTTCTTTTTTGTATTTTAGGGAAAGTTCTACAGGATGTGCAGTGTCTCGCTACTAGGTCAGACTCCTAGGAATCTGCCTGTTTACGCCTTCCCAAGAGCTGGGATTATAGGGGTGCACCCCCACGTCCAGTCGCAATTGCTATGTCAGCAGGCACTGGGCTAGAGCCACCATGGCGGGCCTGGGGATGTGACCCCCAGCCCCTGAGCCTGCTTGCAGGTGCTTTAATCTGCTGAGCTATTTGGATGACCATAGAGCCCATTGAGAAAGTGTTGCAAACACCACATTTAAAAAAATGTATTCGACACAGGGTTTTGCTACACAGCTTGTACTTGTAGTGATCCTCCTACTTCAGCCTCCCCAGCACTGGGATTACAGGTGTGTGCCAGTAATTACAGTACGGTGGCCAGATCTACACGCCGAGGGGCAAGGCCAGCAAGGCATGTGGTGCTGGGGATTGAGCCCTGGCCCCTGAGCTTGCTGGCTCTAGCTCTACATGTTTCAACTCAGAATCTTTACTTCTAACTTTTACTTCACGTATGCATTGTAATATATAAATAGATTTGATTCTCCCCAAAGGAATCCAGTGCACTAATTCATACCACATATGCCTTTGATACAATGTGAATGAATCTCAAGATAGTTATGCAAAGTGAAAGAAGCTAGACAAAAATAGACTACATTCTATTCTTTTATTCATGTAAAATCTACAAAATGCAAATTATTTTATAGTGACAGAGTACTAGCTTTTGGTTTGCTTAGAGGAAGGCATGGAGAAAGAAAGGCAAAGGAGTCTGAAGACATACTAAGCATTATATCCATATTTTTAGAATGGCTTAGTTCTTGGTTATTGTGCTGGTAACATGAGTATGTGCATTTTCTAAATTAAGCAGACTTTTACTGCAAATACATGTTCAAAATTGAAGCTTCATAACCACTTAATATGCCTCTACTGATTCTTTAACCTTTATATAGATCTATCTAAATTTATTAAATATTCCACCAGACAATTATAGGGCATCTGTTTCCAATAGCCATATATGTTTTAAAGAACTTAAGAGGAGGAAAATAACCATTCGTTTCAGTCAGAAAACAGTATATCTGTTTTTCTTGATTCCTGAAGCTCCAAGATTCTCTCTGGCGTCATTTTATGTTCAGCCTGAGAATCCTCCTTCAATGTTTCTTTTAGAGCTGTTTATGAATTTCCTAGTTTTTTTTTATCATCTAAGAATGTCTTTAACCTTCACTCCTGAAGGATATTTTCATTAGATATAGATTCTGAATAGGTAGTTATTTTCTTTCATCAATTTAAAGACATCATTTCCTTATCTTTTGGCCTCCACGGTTTTTGTAAGCAACCTATAGTATTTGAAACTACTGGTATCACATATACTATGTGCCATTTTTGTCTAGGTGCTTCCACGATGGCTCTTTATCTCATCCATCCATCCATCCATCCATCCATCCATCCATCCATGCATCCATTCACTCACCATTTTTGAGACAATGCCTCACTGTGTTACCAGGCTAGCTTCAAACTCGTAACTTCCAACCTCAGCCTCTCAAACAGCTAGGATTATAGGCAGGCATCATCATATCCATGTCAAGATTTTTGTTTGTTTTTGATGCTAAGAAGTTTTGTTAGCTGTCTGGGAGGAATTTTCTTCAAATTTATGAAGTTTCAAGTTAATTGTGTGCTATAATTTGTACACTAGTATTTTATTTCTATTTTAGAGAAATTTTAGCAATTAATTTTGCAAAAATTAATTTCTACAACAATCCCTTTTCCTGATCCTTTTGGAACTTTAACTTTTGCAATTTTGTATATGGTGAAATAGTTGATGGAAATCAGCATATGGATCTATCTGTTAGACACTAAAAAGGTACACCCAGTCCTAGAGATTGGGGAAAATTCTAGAGAAAGTGATACATATCCTAAACCCACGTGGATTAATACATTCACCGAAAGAAAAAGGAAAGGCCAATGGTTATAGGTGATGAGGATGTGTACAGTTGTGGGGACTTACAGTGAAATATGGAAGGTTTGCAGAAAAATTATAGTGAATAGAACATGTGATCTTAGTGCGGGAGAGACAAAATGTTGCTTGAGAAGTGAATGGGATAGATCATGACAATCTGCGTAAGGACCTTTGAATGTAATCTATATTTTTTTTTGTGGGACCGGGGTTCAAACTCATGACTTTACACTTGCAGTCAGGCATTTGTGCCACAGAGCTATCTCCCCAGCCCCTAATGTAATCTATCTTAAAGACAGTTGGGAAACAAAAATTTTTTAAAGTAAGCATAGTTTGTCTTTTTTCTGTTGTGAATTTTCTCATGTTTCGATGATGCCATATACCACTTTATTATTTATAATAGCTGCAAAGGTTTTCCACCACCACTTCCTTAAATTCATTCTTTGGTGCTCACAGAGTGCACACAGCCACATCTCTTGTCCCAAGAAGTTCACTGTAGATGGAAATGGAATGTTCATCCAGAACTATAGGTGAAAACTGGGACCTGGGTGCTGATAGAAAAATCTTCCTGATTTTGATCATCACAAATTTACATCCTGCACTAAAGGTTCTTTGGCCTCCCCTGGCACTTTTATCTTATGACGATGGCTGAGACTGCCACGGTGCTTTTTCCAACTGCTACACCTTAAGCTTAATGTTGTATGTTCCAGAATAAACAAAACAACAAGCAGAACCAGCAGTACTGAACAGGCTCCCAAAAGGAATGGAGGCCCAGATATGATAGAACTCTGTTTAAAGTGGTGCTAAGGACCTGTGTTTGTCCCCAAGTCTGTTTTATAAAGGGCTGGCTCTGAGCCACTGCACAATCCTCAAATTTCTGCTACTATTCCTGAAAGAATACCTTGTTTACCAGCATCATCAGTTCATGAAAACAGTGCCCTTGCAGCTGGCATGCCAGACCTGGCTGCTACTGCCTCGGCAGCCTACATCATCTAGGGCTTTGAACCAAGTCTGTACCATGCCAGTTGTACTATTTGAAATCACAGACCCAGTAAAAGTGCTCTTCTTTCCAATTGACCTCATAAGTAGACTCAAGACGATGGACTGTGCAATCATGGAAAGGATGCCAGGGACTGCTACAAATACAGCAACACTTTTTGGTGAAAATTTTACTTTTTGTCTAAGGAATGAAAAGAAAGCTGGAATACTGGCCAGCCTCAGGTAGGTAGGAGAGAAATATCATAATACAGATGAGCAGCACTATGGAATCTTGTTCCATGCTTTTTAGAGGCAAAAAGATCTAGTTGTCCCCAGGAAATATAGTGCTCCCCATGATAGTGGCCGAATCTTCTCAGGCAATGGCTCAGGCACAGAAATACGAATAAGGCAAATGTCTAGCAAAGCTATTGCTGCAGGCAGCACCACTGCCACGTTATTTCTGTACACTCATCTGATGTCAACTCAAACCACGACTGACTAAACTGGCAGCAACTGTTGCTGAAATTAATCCGTAAGCCATACTTTTCATGTTGTTGCGTTATATCTGTTATATATGCAAATAACATGGAGAAAGGGACTGCAAAAATCCTAGAAACAGATATAAGCGCAAAGTACCGCCAAGAGTTCATCCTTATTAAAGGAGGTGGGGCACTTGCGAGAAATACTGTTACCAGCAAGATTGATTTTTGACCCAGCATTGTGAAGACCATCAATAAATAGGATACTAGGAAATGGTAGTAAATCCTTTATTCCCTGAATTATGCTATTCATCAGAAATGTATTTTCCCACAAAGGTCGATGCCATAAATTGTTCCCAAGCAAAAAAACGTCCATAAACATGCCAATAACTGCATGATAAACCCCCAGACAGCCGTATTCCTTGAAACATGCCTACATCCTTACTGATGGTCTTCTTGGCCAACATGATACTGTAGTTTGTGGCTGGTTTCTTCTTCTTTATCGGCATCATTTTGTCCTGACTTGTGGCAATGATACAGCCATTCCTGTCCTCAGTTGGAGAGCCTCAGCCCATATTGCTAGACCCAGCCCTGCTCCAAGCCAGATGCCACTTTCAGGGGTTAGCCTCCAAAGAGCATGGTCTTTTATCCCAGGGCTAGACTTAAAGCTAGACCAACAAAGCTTATACTTTTTATTTCAATGTATGAAACACTTCTGTTCTGCTAAACAATTGGAAATGTAATTCTCATTGACAATTTATAAGAACCCATTTTACTCTAAAATAAATTACCTATGTCTAGCTCGGCATCATTGTCAGATCATGTTCAAGAAAAACAAAACGAAAAACAAAGCAAAACAAAACAAACAAAAAACCCAAGCAGATAAAAACTGTTTAGCTCGTCGTCAAGAACTGTACCTTCTTTAATATTAAAATAAAAGTGTTAGCTTACCTCCCAAGGTGGAGGATGACCTGTAGCTACTGGCAAAATGAATCTAAGTCGCACTTGATGAGGAGCACTCCCTGATTCTTCTCTGATGAAGAGTGTAAAATGTGTCTCCTCCTCCTCCTCATCTGTCTGTTAGTTCTCAGTTTCAGAAATAATCTTAATATTGGGATTTTATGTTTTTAATACAGAATTATAGTGGAGGCTTGCAGTCCCAAGCTGCAGTTGTTATTCTTCATTATCTATTTTTCATTGTCTTCCAGCTAATAGATCATCAGTTTTGCTGTTTACAATAAATTTACTGTCTGTCTGTCTGTCTGTCTGTCTGTCTGTCTGTCGGTCTGTGTTGGAGCTTGAATCCAGCACCTCATGCATACTAGAGAAGCACTCATCATTGAGCTATGCCCCTACTTTCATTTCTTAATATGATTTTCACTTATGGTTCCCATATCTCTCTACATACCTATCAACAGAGGCTACTGTCCTGTTCAGGAAGTATTGAGGAATCTTTTGAGCTTGACGGTAACCTTTACATGAGGGAATGTGGTGGACAGCCAGAGTCCTATCCTGATGATTTGTCAGAGTCCAAAGAAAGGATGCAAGAGACATGACCCAGTGAGACTTGCTTCTCAACAATGACACTATAACAGTGCCGTGAATTAACAGAGTGTAGAGTGGAAGCCAAGGGACCATTTCCTTCAGGAGGTCATTATTTGTTTTGAGGCCTACTGCATTATGTCATAGTAACAGTGTGAACAAACAGACAGGGATATTTTAAGACATAGTTATCACTTTCACTACTAGGTCCTCCTTTTTTGCTGTGTGTGAGGGGCTCTCATTTGAACTCAGCTGTTCCCACTGGCCTGACTCACTGGTGGTACACACATGATTTTACAAGGACTGCTTTTCAGGAAGTCTTTGATTAGACAGGCACTGATTTAGCAGACTGCATGTAATCATATTAGAGTGTCTTGAGAAAAACAAATTCAAATTGTATAAAAATTTGTGATACAGCTAATTTGTGATAAAATAAATGCATACTATATCCACCTGGGATGGGGTATTTATTTGATTTCCATGATGAAATGTAGAGGATTGATTTCTGAGAAATCTATTCATAAATAGATTTGTTTTAGTTTAATGAAATAATTTTTTTAATTATTGCTATACTTTTAATTGGCATAAATAGTAAAAATCAATATTTATTTATTTTTTATTTATTTATTTTTTGTGCTACTGGCGATTGAGCTCAGGACCTTGCACTTGCCAGGCAGGCGATTATTCTACTGAGGCATCTCCCCAGCCCAAAACAGAAGTGTTTTTTGTTTGTTTTTTTTTTTTTTTTCCATTAACTGGGATTGAACTCGGGACATTGCACTTGCTAAAAATCAATATTCCTCTTATTATTATTATTATGGCTGGCTCTGCCTGCCCTGGCGTCAGGACTGGCATAGTATGTGGCACTGTGGAATCGAACTGCAGTGCCTGCAATTACTTAAGCTTTCCTAAACAGGCACTTTAGACTGCTGAGCCATCTTTCTGGCCCAAAATCAATATTTCTGTTTGGGCAGTAATTATTCAAATTTGAGCTACCAATAAGATTTCATCCATTTATAGACTTTTTATTAATAAAAAGTATGATAAAAATGAGTAGGTCTGTTTGTACCAGTAGAGGTACAAGCCATCCCGTGGAACAGTCATTGACAAAGAGAACAACTTGGCAATTGAGTAAACTGCAGTGGTAAGCAAAGCAAGGGCAAATTCAAGGATGATGCCTCACTTTCTGACTTTGAGAAGACAATAGAAGGGGAGGAGCTGAGTTAATGCTCATGAGATAATGTATTTAGTTTTGGGCAACTTGAAAGTCAAAGATTTGTGGGACATATTAGTGGAAATAGCAAGTAGATAATTTCCAATAACTTTCTGGGACCTAGAGATGCCATTTTCTATTAGTTTGGGAGTCATGATATAGGTGGGAGCTAAAGACAAAGGTGTGAATAAAACAGACCATCAGAGCAACCTAGGGGACAAGTATAGGTAGGGGATAAGTAAGAGTAGGCAAAGGCAAGCTAGAGAAATGACAAGAAGAAATGCAAGACAATGATCAGAAGAGAGTGGTCACAAAACCAAGAGATGACAATTTCAAAAAGGAATATTCAACATTCATTGCATTATCCAGATGTGGTGATGCATGCCTGCAACCCAGCACTAGGAAGGCTGATGTAGGAGAGTCACTGTGAGTTCTAAATCACCCTGGGTTAGCCAGTGAGTTCAAATTCAGTCTAATCCACATAACAAAACCCTGTCTCCAAAAAAACTGAAGAAAACAAAAAAATAAAATCCCCCAGTACCAATACTAACAAAAAAGGAAACAGTAACCATAAAAAGGAAAGCAAAAACAAAGCCTGCAAATCAGATCAAAATAAAACAAAATAAATTTACTCAATCACCAAAAGCTTATTGAGTTATAGCTATTTTCCCAGCGATGCTTGAACTAGTGGAGCTAACACTCATGTGAGAATGGTTAGAAAACAGGTATGGTGGAAAAATTAATGAATCTTAAAGAATTTGATAAATGTTACGAAGCAAACGACCGAGAAACCAGTTCAGGACTTGTGGAAGAAGTTCGGTTTAAGTGGGGTGATCGAGAGAATTCACTGAAATAGAAAACCACAAGCAAAGCCTTGAGGAAAGTAAGGCATGAGGGTGTGGATTTGTCAGAGAAGAGCTTCCCATCAGAAGGAAGGTGACCCCACAGAGGCTCTGGGGCAAATGCATTCCTGAAATGTTTTTGGAGTAAAAAGGAACCAGTGTGTGAGGAGTAGAATGATTGAAGAGGAGAGCAGAAGAGAATAGATGAGATGGTAAGAGGGTGGTACACGCCATGGCACACCCTGTGCATCTCCATTACAGGGACTTCGTCTTTACTTTGAAAGGTAGATGGCATTATGGAGTTCTGAGGTTATTATAATAATTCAAGGAGAGGGCATGATACCTTGGATCAGTTTTGCTGCAGTGAAGGTGGCCAAATTATGCATATGTGCTATTTTACTCCCTGTCTCTGTCTGTCTGTCTGTGTGTCTGTCTGTGTGTCTGTCTGTCTGTCTGTCTGTCTGTCTGTGTGTCTCTCATCATTTAAGAAGACTCACCATGCAGTTCAGTTTGGTCTTCTGCTTGCTTTGTGGCCCAGGCTAGTCTCGATCTCACAGTAATCTTCCTGCCTCAGCTTCCCATGCAGTGCAAACACACATATGCACTGCCATGTTCACCTGCGCTATCATACAATTCCTTTTAAAAGTTTCAGTTTCATTGAAGCATAATTTAAAACCAGTAAAAGTGCGTGGCTTGAACTGAGGTTTTAACTCAGGAATGCATTTGCCCCAGAGCCTCTGTGGTGTCATCTTCCTTCTGATGGGAAACTCTTCTCTGACAAATCCACACCCTCATGCCTTATGTTCTTCAAGAATTTGCTCATGTTTTTCTCTGTCCATTGATCACCCCACTTAAACTGAACTTCTCCCACCACGACTCCTGAACTCTCTCATGGTCATTTGCTTCATAGCATTTATCAACTTCTTTAAGATTCAATCATTCGTTTACTATGACTATTTTCTGACCCTTCTCAAATGAATGTTAGCTCCACTGGTGCAAGCATCCTTCGGTGGATAGTAATAACTCAATAAATTTCTGCATTGTTCGTGGTTGTCATCCAAGTACTCACATGTATTTGTCCCATTCAGGACCAGAAGATCTCTAATAATGGCTGATGTATTATGGAAGGAATTCTTCTACCTTTTAATCTATGCCCCAAATTCACTCAGAGTTGTGGCTACTATTGAAAGTATTCTAAGGCCGGTCCAGATACTCTAGTGGATTAAAATGCCTGCTTATGCACTCGCAGGGGCTGGATGTTTGATCCCCCACGTGCTGTGCTGGTTTCGCCCCCATGTGCCCTGCGACAGTGATTGTGACTGAGCGTGGCGGTGCATGCCTGTAATCCCAGCAGTTGGGGAGCTAAAAACAAGAGAATCACTACAAGTCCAATCTGTGTAGTAATATCTTGTAGAACCTGTCGTCCCTGCACTAAATAACAAAAAAGTATTCTAATCCACAGAGATGTTTTTAAAAAGCTAATACTAAAAATAATAATCATAACAATATGTAACAGTACTGTATCACTAGTCAGTGGTAGAATAGCATATTGATATCCTATTTTTTAGTACCTTAAAACACTTGATCGCACCAGCTCCACCCCTGGGCACTCGAGCATGCCCCTCAGACTGTGGTGGTGCATGCCTGTAATCCCAGAGCTGGGGAGGCTGCAAACAGGAGGAACACTGTGTGTCTGAGCTCTAAAGTGATCTCAGACCAAACACATGTGAGTACCAAACACATAAAAAATGGTATAGTTTTATTATCTTTTCAACTGAGGACACCAATGCTTAGAAATGTTGAAGCTCCAAAAATCTAAACTCTTAATTCTGTGATTAAATAAGGAGGAGCCATAACTCAGAGGCAAGAGACAAAGGCACAGTGAGGAACAGTATCAAGCAATTTTGAGACCAGACTGGTACGAATGAGGACTTTAGTATTATAATTATATTTTGGGTGAAAGACTCCACTGTCCAGAGGCTTTTTCTATGGGCAAGGCAGTAGGAGATATCAAAACTTAGGAATCTGATATAACAGACTAGTTGAAAAGTATTAGAAATGTACAGGATGGCTTCCAAAGCATTTTGCAATAAACTTCAGTGGAATAAATACAATTGTTCTGTTAGAGTGTATTCATGGGATCAAAAGACTCTCTTATGAGTCCAACATTGCTGCCTTGTCTATAGGAAGGGAAAAAAGAGTGGTGAACCTATCCCTCTGCACCACAATGTATACACCAGCCAATGAGAATGTAAAGGAAAGCTACCAGGCCACCATCTAAACATGGACTAGCAAAGTAAGTGGCTGTCCAGGCAGAATATATTCATTAATTCTCAGACACTTAAGAGGTTGAGCAGTCAAACTTGGCTTTGTTTCTGTAGCTGCACATCCCTCCTCAGCTATAGCCAGGCACATGATGGGGGACAACATAACCGGAAATGAACCATTATGATGTGCATGTGAAGGTATACTTCTTCATGTGTAATGCCAAGACAGTAGAGAGAAAGCTGGTAGAAAATCTGATCATGTCAGGAAGTAAGGTGAACTGACCTGGGTACACAGCCTTATGGATCAGTAAGTCTGTAAGTATGAACTGATCCCCACCTTTCCCCTCAGCAGAACTCTAGATTGTGGAGAGTTTAGAGGGTTCACAGGTCCAGCACAGCCAACATGGCAGGTCTTGTAGTACAGATAGTAGTTAGAAGGAGGTAAAGCTTTAGGGTTTTTTTGTTGTTGTTGTTTCAATTTTTTTTATTTTTTAAATTTAACAATGGTTATATTACAAATTTTCATCATCAGATCAGTTTAGATTAATACATATAGGTATATAAGATTGATCAAACAATTAAACATTAACCTTTCTAAATCAACATTACTTTTTTTTTTCTTTTCCCCTTTCTTTTCTATGAAAGTTGACATATTACATATTGTCCTCACAATCGTTCTACAGAGTACAGTGTGTGGGCATGACCCACCTCCCTATTGATGTTGCTTAGAAAAAAAAAAAAAA
>PVJA010052635.1:0-12293 GCA_004027025.1 Myocastor coypus
AAAAAAAAAAAAAAAAAGTCAAGTGGGCAGACAGAGTACCTGGCTGACTCTTTTAAAAAAGTTTCTAAGGGGCTGGGGAGATAGCTCCATGGCATAGGTGCCTGCCTGGCAAGTGCAAGGTCGTGAGTTCAAACCCTGGTCCCACAAGAAAAAAAAAGTTACTTAAAAAAAATAATAATAATAAAAAATAAAAAATAAAAAAGTTTCTAGAGCTGCTGCCCTTTTTCATAGTCATTTTCCAAAGCTAACCCAAAAGGATCAGAGTCTTGCCTCTTAGGACCCTCACTTTCTGAAACATACACTGCTTCTTCTAATTTTTACAGAAATAAGTGTTTTCCTGACACCTTAATTTAACACACCATTCTGTGTATAATGTGGGATAAATACTATACCTATAGCTTCTTAGGTATTCCAATTTGAAAGGGGGAAAAAAAAACTGCTAAATTCTAAATCACTTGCACATATTTTCCAAAACAGTCACTGGCACAAGGTAAGAATTAATAGCCAGTGACACTGTCTTTTCACCCCAAGTTGCGCTCGCTGGCTCTTTCTCTCTCCTCTCTTCCCCCTCCCTCTCTGCAAATGCTTTGTGAACAGTATGCACAGCCTTTTCAAACAAGCAATTTTTATCTCTAAAGTAGCAAACAAATCTTCCAAATTTTTTTCATTTATGTTTAATTAAGAAATGAACAGAACTTTCTAGTAACACTTCTGGACCAAAGTGAGTAGTAATGAACACAGTTATATGTGAATTCCATTTTTTAATACAATAACAAGAATTAGACTCCTCAAATATTCTAATTAGAAGCCAGGTGCTATAGTACTTGACTTTAGACCCAACTAGGGAGGCTATGACAGGAGGACTAAGAGTTTAACATTAGCTTGGATAATATGGTAAGACTCTCAAAACAGATAAACACACACACACCCGCTCTCAGTTCTGAGCTTCAGAATACATCAAACACAGTACTTGCCACATTTTGATGAGAAAAAACGTTTCCAGACTTGGTACTTGCATCATTCTCACAGGAGCTCAAGTATAGAGCCCTCACACATGCCTCATTACTGTCTTACAGAGTAGTTTCATGCATTTTTTAAGTGCTAATCATAGATCATAAAAAGGTTGCATGATACTGAGAAACCTAAAATGCTTATATTAGCCTAGTAAAAAGGTAAATATTAGCCCAGTAAAATGTAGAAGTTCTAACTGTATTTTTCCTTTAGGAAAAATGCATTCACAGTAGTCACTGGTGGGCCCGGCGGGATGGCTCAGTGGTCTAAAGCGCCTGCTTGGGAAAGTTTGGGCAGCATCAGGGACTGCGGTTCGATCCCCGGCACCACATGCTGCGCCAGCCCTGCCATCGGGGCAGGCTGAGCCGGCCATAAAAATGAGTGAATAAACAAACAAAGGTTCTGAAACAAGAAAAAAATAAAATAAAATAAATTAAAAAAAACAATGGTCACTGGCTTTGGCACTTATTACAAGTTGCACAATGAATTAAGTGTGAGTACTGAGGTGTGATTCTCTGTGTGTGTGAGGAAATAATGACATCTTTCTAAACCTAACCATTCTAGTTTCTCCAATCAGGTTGCCCCCAGCAAATCAGCTTCTTAAAAACAACAGGAAGTGGCTACTATAGGGGAAAAAAGATGGATTCGGAGGTCAAACAGACTTGTTTCCCATTCTGGCTCTACAATTTCATAGTTCTGAACCTTGGACAAGTTACTAAATTGCTAGTAAATGAAGACATGGAGACATCCTTATCTTTCTTACAAGTTATTGTGAAGCATAAAATAATAAATACTAGTATCAAGCAAGTTCAATTCTTGGGACATAAATGATGTTCAATAAATGCTCAGTTGCTTACAAGTCAATTTTATTTATTTATTTATTTTTTTGTGGGACCAGGGTTCGAACTCCCGACCTTGCACTTGCCCAGCAGGCACTTGTGCCTCGGAGCTATCTCCCCAGCCCCTACAAGTCCATTTTAAAGCCCTACAAGGAATATGCCTATTTACTTCCCAAAATCTAGACTGGAAATTGAAGATTAGTGATATGGCATAAATAAATAAAAATCAGGCCAGTGAGATGGCTCAGTGGTCTAAAGTGCCTGCGGAGGAAACTTAAGGCAAGTACTGCAACCATTCCTCGATGCCTGGCACCCCATGCTGCGCACCTCCACCCCAGTGTGGGCTGAGCCAGCCATAACACAAACAAATGAATGAGGTTTAAGAGACATTAACATTTTTTTTTTTTTTGGTCTTTTTGAGACAGGGTCTCACTATGCAGCTCAGGCTGGCCTTGAACTCACACCGATCCTCCTGCCTCAGCCTCCCAAGTGCTAGGCTTACAGGTGTGCACCACCACACCTGGCTCTGTATTTATTTTTTTTAATAATTTTTTATTTTTTTATTGTTTGTTTGTTTATTTATTTTTATGGCCAGCTCAGCCTGCCCTGAGGGCAGGGCTGGCACAGCATGTGGTGCCAGGGATCAAACTGCAGTCTCTGCAGCTGCCCAAGCTTTCCTAAGCAGGTGCTTTAGACCACTGAGCCATCCTGCCGGGCCCCTGTATTTATATTTCTAATGTTTCTGCTTTTAGCATTTGCTTCCCCTCATTTTGTTAGGTTATGATCACAACTGGAAGATGACTTTAGGTATCTGTATATAGGGAAAAACATCAATGATTAAAAAAAATATGACTTCTTTTTAATCTCCATACTAGTCTTCAAATTGCTACAAAGAAAAGTCATTTTCTATAAAGCTCTGTTTCTGCAATATAGCTTTAAAAGAAACGAAACCGCTTTGTAATCCCATAGATTATTTCTAAAAATAGGTCAACCAGCTGCCAGATGCTTATATTATAAGAGAGAATGGGGCCAAGAATCCTCAAAGATCACTGTAACTGTTCTGGTATCTAGCCCCATGAAGATGAAAAATTCAAATCTATTCAATTTAACAGTTACTGCTTAGTTTTTAGGCTAAAACTGGAAGCTTGGAATTCTGAAAGTTAATGAGACGTCTTGTGAAAGCTTCTTAAATTCCAAACACACTGTTCCTACCAGTTTATGCTGGAGTGGTCATACATTATGTGGAATCAGTATTTCAACACAACCCCATTTATTAAAAGTTTTTTCTTTTTTTGTCCCCTGAACTCTTCCAGATACTTAACCTTCAGAAATGGAAGAGGGGAAAGAAGGAAAGAAGGAAATGAAGGAAGGAGGAATAAAGGTGTGATGTGACAAGAACTGTGTTCACATAGAAACTCCATTAACATATCAATAACCCATTTCCCCTATGGGCCTGTTTTACCATTTCACAATGAAAAAGTTAATAGATATACATGTGAGACTATCTTTCAGTTACAAAGCTCTAGAACTAATTAAGCCTAAAGTTTTCCAGACAGCCTGGAGAAAAGCACCTCTCCGCATGTAACCCATGTTTTGAGCTGCTGCTGTGTCAATTTCATGAGCAATATTTTACCTAACCACATTTAGCTTCCTTATAAAAATGAGTTGAACACATTTCTATTCCTATGTTGATGACTTAAACTTACAAGCCAGTAACTAAGGGTAAGAAAGTATCACTATTAGGGGCCCGGTGGGATGGCTCAGTGGTCTAGGGCACCTGCTTGGGAAAGCTTGGCGGCTTCAAAAGACCGCGGTTCGATCCCCGGCACCACATGCTGCGCCAGCCCTGCCCTCGGGGCGGGCTGAGCCAGCCATAAAAATGAGTGAATAAACAAATAAAGGTTCTGAAACAAGAAAAAATAAAAAATAAAATATTAAAAAAAAAAGAAAGTATCACTATTAAAAAGACTGGAAGGTAATACCTGTCTAAAAATAGTGCACACCAGAAAATATATCCTAGTACTACACAGGCTACAAATGCATGCTTTTAATTACTTACAGAGTACTTGCAATTACGCACCTAGGACTTTTTGAGGAGCTGTGGATAGCATCGTGAGACAGATAGATATGCTCCTGTAAAGAATTTCACCAAGGAACAGATCTGTCCAAGTCAATTTCAAACCCTGACTGATCCTCCCTCAACAGTCAAAAGAAGAAAACATAAATATAAAATTCTGGCTCTCTCTGATACATTTAATACATGCTGACTGACCTTAGAGAAACACTTAATTTATCCCAATACCACTGCAAAGTTGGCAGTTTCAAAGAAAAACAGTTGTACCTTGAATGTGAGCTGGGAGTTATTAGAGAGGATATCAGGAGTCAAAATAATGTATTAAGGGTTGGCAGCATCGCTCAGCGGATTAAGCCCTTGCTTAGGGAAGCACAGGGGCCAGGGTTCGATTTCTGGCCCCACCTGCCGCACTGGCCCTGCTCTCGAGCACACTGAGCTAGTGATGGGAGTCTGGGTGTGGTGGCGCGTGCCTGTAATCCCAGCACTTGGGAGGAACAAGAAGGAGGATCACTATGAGTCAGTAGTGAGACCCTGTACCAAAAAAAAAAAGAAAGAAAAGGAAAAAAAAAGTATTAGCCATTTTTAGCACTTGTTTCTTTTCCTCTCTCTCCTCCAGGCAAAAAGTGACATAACAAAAAATGTAAAGGTGAGAAAACAGTTCAAGAAACTCTACACTATCACTAATAATCTATTCTTCTTCTTCTTCTTCTTTTTTTTTTTTGGGGGGGGGGGGCAGAACCAGGGATCAAACTCAGGACCTTGCACTTGCCAGGCAGATACTTGTGCATCTGAACTATCTCCCTGGCCCTTTTGTATTCTTTTTTCTTTTTCTACAATAATAATCTAATAAAAGACACAACTTCATTGTGACATTTGATCTCATGTGGACTGTCTCTTTCCTCAGATTATAACTCTATTCTTTTATAAACTCCAGACCCACCCATTGTACATTGTTGAAACAATCTATCCTATGAGGGTAAAGATTTAATAATTAATTCAATAAGTAATTGTGGGGTCCCTATAATCCCTACGCTGGAGATCTAGTGGTAATAAATACCAGCAATCTAATGAAAGGAACAAATATTAAGCAATTATACAAGAAACATTTAACTGCCTGGCATGGCACTGTATATTTATAACCCCAGCACTAGCAAGGCTGAGGCAGGAGCATCACTATGAGTTCAAGGCCAGCCTGAATTATACAGTAAGATCCTGGGACCAGGGAGATAGCTCAGTGGAATAAGTGTTTGCCTGGCAAGCACAAGGGCCTGAGCTCAATCTCTGGTTTTGTGAAAGACTGTACGTAGTTAAGATTCTGTCTAGAGAAGGAGGGGAGAGGAGGTGAGGAAAGATTGATTTCATTGTAAGTATGCTAACTGTAGTAAGTATAGGAGGATTATGTAAAAAATAAAGTAATTATCTGGCACAGTAGTAGAAAAACATTTAAACAAAGAATATTAACAGTGAAACTCTTGATTTCTAAAATATAAGTTAATCTTTTCTGCTTTCTAAATCTCAGAACACATGTCTCTCCTTAGTGTTTATAGTATCTATACCCTCTTGGCATCACTGATTTGATTTCATGGCTATGTGATAACCAGTTTATTAATGTTTTCCATACTAACTGCAAGCTCTTCCAGAACATGGAATATATTCACTCACTTCTCTGCCTCTGGTGCCTAGCACTGAACTAGACACTGAGTAGGGCTCAGAAAATGATGGTATTGGGGCCAATGGGATGGCTCAGCGGTCTAAAGCATCTGCTTAGGAAAGCTTAGGTGGCCGGCCACAGGGACCACGGTTCAATCCCCAGCAGCACATGCTGCACCAGCCCCACCTCCAGGGCAGGCTGAGCCAGCCATAATAAAAAAAAAAAAAAGAAAAAAGAAAACGATGGTATCATTTTTGTGATTGTTGTTCTTCAGACTGGTCATTTGACAAATCAGCCAAGTTTGTTATTACCAATTCCAATGTGTGCCACTGCTCTCAGCTCCTTTGCTGTGATGAATTCTGCTTGCTTACATAGCTGACAGAATTGTCTTTTCACTGTGCTATGGTTACTTTCAAAGCAAGACACTCAGCTAAGAATAGCAATGCCTTAAAAGGCATATCAATATTACAAGGTAGGGAAGGGGGTGGGTAGAGAGAATCAGGACACAGCTGTAATATTCTGTAAGCTCAAACATAGACTCAATGTGTCACAGAAAATTAAAATCAGAGGCTGACTATAATTCCTAGTCCCTTGAATAAACGTAAACAGGGGCTATGGTACTGTCGCGAGCCACACTAGAGCCATACAAAGTCCTTAATGACATTGAGTTCTAAACCCCAGGATCGGCCTAAATTGGGAGCAAGATCACTCACTGCTCTACTAGGCCATATTCTACAAAGCTCCAGTTGCCCCAGACAGAAAAAAATGCCAAATACTAAATCCATTTTGATAGCTAGAGGATTAGAAAAACTGCACACATGGTAATGTCAAATCTGAGCAATGAGATTAACTTCCATGTGGACTGTACACACCTCAAAGAGAGTTTTTTAATTGAACACTTCTAGCATTTAGTTTCACTATAGCCATATTTTAAGAAAACTTACTTTAGAATGGGCTATTAAAGGGACCAAAACATGTTTTGTTTTTAATGTTTTTATAACACGGAGATAGCTTTTTGACTTAATACCTTGGGATGAATTAGGGTCAGCCTTCAGCAGATAATATGGATTATATTTCTAGAGTCATAGTGAGTTCTCACTGCAAATATAATATTTTATTAACTGAAAGAAAAACATGTATAGATGATTAATAAAGAAAGGTTGGCCTACAAAACTTACCAAAACAGATTACAGTAGCATAGTTTAAGCAATTTTTTTTTTTTTTTTTGTGGGACCAGGGTTCGAACTCACGACCTTGCACTTCCCCAGCAGGCACTTGTGCCTCAGAGCTATCTCCCCAGCCCCAGTTTAAGCAATTTTCTTAAATGACACATACATAGGAAAAAGTTTAACATTAGTCTTGAGTGATGAAACTAAATGTAATTAATAAAAAAAACCCTCCTAAACATTTATTTTTCCATAATGAGCATGCATGACTCTGCTACCTAAAAAGGCAATGGGGCACACCACAGCCTGGCAACTTGAGAGGCCTGAATCTAGACCAAGAGCCTGGTATGGACAGACTTGGGCATGAGCCCTGGCAGCCACAAAAGCAGCTCCAGAGGAAGAGGTAAAAAGTCAATTTTCTGATTACAAGATGTGACTGTCATCTGCCTACCTAAGGGACCTGGATGCACTGGAGCACATGTACACAGGTGTACATTTATCCATCTGATACCATTCCCGAGCAGGGCTTTGTTCCAGTGTCAAACGTCAACAACATGAGGACTGACTTTCTAATTAAAACCACTGCTACAAAAGACAAGGTACTGCTCATGAAATCCACACTGGTGATGCACCGCAGAAGGAGGGCTCACAGTACAACTTTACTCTTAGGATGTGATCACTAAATCTCATCTGAACTTCCAGAGCCATAAAATACTTGTGATATTTTACCCATTGCTTCTGTTAATCGCTGCAATAGACTCTCTCATTGCTTGGCTTGTGATGTATAATTGTAAACTGCAGAAAAACACAAAGTGTACATAAGATTCCAAAATCTCAATACTGTTTAAAATATAAGCCTATCAACTGGGGGGAAAAAGGCCAATGACTTGGTCTAGGATATTAACTCAGATATAAAGAGTATTTGTCTTACATTCACAAGTAGGCCTTGATTTGATCCCCAATAAAACACACACACACACACACACACACACACACACAGATTTCATGTTCCTCCAATTATTCATTTTCTCTCTTATGTTTTCTTTCTCTACTTTTCCATCAAAGATTTTCTTCATTAACTTTGAAATTTTTTGGCACTCTGCCCCCAGACTTTCCAAAGCAATTTAAGAACATAGCAAAATGGAGCAAAAGGTATAGTAATTCCCAGTTACTTGTCTTTACATAAGACAGTACTCTCGATTATCAAAATCTCCCATCAAAGCAGTATATGGTACAAATGATAAAACTGGTATTGGTATAACATTATCATCAGAGTCCATACTTTACATTAAAAGTTCACTCTTTTGCCAGGCGTGGTGGCTCACGCCTGTAATCCTAGCACTTGGGAGGCTGAGGCAGGAGGATTGGTGCGAGTTTGAGACCAGCTTGGGCTACGAAAGTGAGCTCAAGGCCAGCCTGAACTGCATAGTGAGACCCTGTCTCAAAAAGGAAAAAAAAAAAAAAAAAAAAAAAAGTTCACTCTTTATTTTTAAACTTTTTTTAAAAAGGAATTTTTTTTTAATTTTTTTCTTGTTTCAGAACAGCCTGACCTGAGGGCAGGGCTGGCGCAGCATGTGGTGCCGGGGATCGAACTGCAGTCCCTGCAGCCATTAAGCTTTCCTAAGCAGGCGCTTTAGACCACTGAGCCATCCTGCTGGGCCCCAAAAGTTCACTCTTTTTACCAGGAATTCAACTCAAGACCGTGTAACTGTCAGGCAGATACTCTGCTGCTGAGCAATATGCCCTGCCCAGTTGTTCTTTTAGCATTATACATTCAATGGGATCTGACAAATACACAATGACATATAACTACCATTACAGTGGATTACCATCACAAATACTCAATGCCCTAAAAATCCTTTGTGTTCTGCCTTATTCATTCCTCCCTTCCCATTATCCTTTCTTTTTTTTCTCATTAAACAACTTTTAATTAATTTTGTTTTGTTTGCAGTACCAGGTATCAAACTTAGGACCTTGTGCTTGTCATGCAGGTCCTTATGCCACTGAAATATCTCCCCAGCCCTAAACAACTTTTTAAAAAGAGGCATTTGCAGGATCTCACTATGCAGCTTGGACCCATAGTGATCCTCCTATCTCAGCCTCCCCAGTGCTGGATTGTAGGCATGTACCACCACAGCAGGTTTCAGTGGTAAGCATGGCAGCACAGAATGCAGTACCAGGGATCAAACCTGAGTCCTCACGCTTACCAGACAGGCACTTAAGACTGCCAATCTATCTTCCTAGTCCCTACCCTGACTTTTTTACAGTCTCCTCTTAGTTTTGCCTTATCCAGAGCATCACATAGTTGAAATAACACAATTTATGGTCTCTTCAAATTGGCGTTTTTCACTCAGCAACACGTATGAAAGTTTTGTCATTTATTTTTATCCCTGAACAATATTCCACTGTCTAGGTATATCACAGTTCATATACTTTCCTACTGAAGAATATTTTAATTGCACCTGTATTTTGGCAATGAATATTTTGGCAATGAAGTTGCTATAACCATCCATGTGCCCATTTGGCTTGAATTCATGAGTAAATATGAAAGAGCACAACTGTCAAGATTATGGTAAGGTTTTGTTTAGTGTTGTAAGAAACTACTGAGTTGTCTTGCAAAGTGCCTAGATCGCTCCACATTTCTGAATTCTGGCGACTCGAATGGGTGGGTGGTGGGATCTCACTGTTTCAATGGGCATTTCCCCGATATGATATAAAATATTCCTGCATGTACTTGTTTGGAACCTGTATTATCTTCTTTGGTAAATGTCTGTTAGGATCTCTTGCCTTAAAAAAAAAAAAAAAAAAAAAAAAAAAAAACTGTTTTATTGATGAATTTTAAAAGTTCTATGTATGTACAAACGGTATTTAATATGTTATTTGTTAAATAATTTTCTCCAGCCTTTGGGTTGCACTTTCAGTCTCTTGGCTTCTTCTTCTTCTCTTTTTTTTAAGGGAGGAGGAGGGGGAGGGGAAGGAGAGGAGGAAGTAGAGGAAACAGGGGAAGAGGGAAGACAGAGAGGAGAAGGGGGAGGGGAAAGGGGGACAGTGGGAGTGGAAGAAGAGAAAATTTTAATAAAGTGCATCAATTCTTTCTTTCCTGTATCTTCTTTTTGGTGCTGTATTCTAAAAGCTCATATCACCAAACCCAACTAGATTTTCCCCTAAGTTAGGGTTAGGGTTCAAAGTTGTTGTATTTTTCTCATTACTGAGATGAAACAGCCAAAGTTGAAGGAGGAATGGTTTATTTTGGCTCACAGTTTGCAGACATGTCAATTCATAATCTGCTGGCTCAAATGTAAGGTGAAATGGTAGAGGGACATAACACAGCAGGCAGGAAAAAGGCACAAGGAGCAAGCAACAAGCAATGAGCAACAACTTTCTTCTTTTGCACCAGGAATTGAATTCACGATCTCATGCTTGCTAGGGAGGTGCTGTGCCAATTAGCTAAATTACCTCACATTTTTTTCCAGGCTATATGCTCATAGGGCAGGTGGCACTCACACTCTTAATCCTAGCATCACATTATCAATCAATGCTAGCATCACATCCTTGATCCCAGGTTCACACACCCTAGATCCAGGTAGCCCAAAAGGCCCTACCTATGACAGCATGAAGCTCTGAGGGAAGGAACATCTACATACAAGCCGTAACAGGAGTTTTATGTTTTTTCATTTTACATTTATGGTTATTATCCATTTTCAGTTAACTCTGAGAAGGCTGTTAGTCTATGTTTAGATTCACTTTTTTTTTTCTTCCATTACCCAGGACTGAACTCAGGACCCTGCGCTTGCCATGCAGGCGCTTATTCTACTGAGCTATCTCCCTAGCACTTAAGATTCACTTTTTTACATATGGATAAGCAGTTAGTTGCTCCAGAACTATCTGCATTATATTACCTTTGCTACTTTGTTAGGTATCAATTATATTTGTAACAATCTACTTCTAGACTCCATTCTGTTCCACTGATTATCTGTTCCACTGATTGTTATTTTGTGTATACCACACTGCTTTTACTACTATGCCTCAGAGTTTTAACATAGAGATCGCCTATCATGTTTTCCATTTCTAGAACTTGAAGTAAAAATAATGCTACAAATCAGCCATCGCAATGTACTGTCTCAGATTTACAAAGAAATAACAAAGCAAGACACTAGATGCTGTTCTCTAGAATTTGTGGAGTGTCTGACCTGGAAATAGACGAAAGAACAGTAAGTACGTATACTAAAAGAAAATATGAAAAAAGTCCTAATAGAAATCAATAGGCAGAAGTGATCATTCTGGAGTCTGGAGAGATAGCTCAGAGGAATGAGCTATCTGGCAAGTACAAGGACCTGAGTTCAATCCCCAGCCCCACATGCCCTGTGCCGTCTCAGCCCTGGATGCAAAAATAAATAAATACATACATACATACATACATACATAAATACATAAATAAAGTGATAATTCTATGTGGGGCTATCATGAAAACTTCACTATCACAAGTAGTACCTGAGCTCAACTTTTAAAGGGCAGACTCCATAAAGGCAGAGGAAAAGGATACAAAACTAGGCAAGTGAAACAGCAGGTACTAAATCATGGTAGCATAAAAGTATGAGCTGTTTCAAAACATTAGTAATTTTGTGCAGCTGAAGTGCAAATACTTGACAGTGAGTAGCAGATGAAACTTAATGTTGAAAATAGATTGGAGGGCCCGGCGGGATGGCTCAGTGGTCTAAAGCGCCTGCTTGGGAGCTTGGGCGGCTTCAGGGACCACGGTTCAATCCCTGGCACCACATGCTGCGCCAGCCCTGCCCTCGGGGTGGGCTGAGCCGGCCATAAAAAATGAGTAAATAAACAAACAAAGGTTCTGAAACAAGAAAAAAAATAATAATAATAAAATAAAATAAAATAATAGATTGGAAAGAGTCTTCTATATACCAGAGCTAAACAGTTGGAATTTTTCTGAGGTGGGAATAGTATACACTTAGTGGTGCTATTATTTAGTAAACAACTATTATATACTAAGCAAGGCTTTTTTTTTTTTTTTAAACATATTTTATTGCATTTTGTGCTTAAAAAAAAAAAAAGTCTCTGCCAAGCAGAGTATTGGCTGGGTATTTGTTCTTTACAGACAAAAAGAGACTTCTCAAATCAGTTCTTTTTTTTCTTATTTATTTATTTATTTATTCATTCATTTTTTATTAAATTTAACAATGGTTATATTACATATTTTCATCATCAGATCAGTTTAGATTAATAGATATAGGAATATAAGATTGATCAAACAAATATTAACACTTTCAATAAACATTGCTTTTTTTTTTTCAAACCAAATCCATTTTTTTTTTTTGCAGGACTGGGGTTCACACAACTTTGCACTTGCCCAGCAGGCACTTGTGCCTTGGAGCTATCTCCCCAGCCCCTCAAATCAGTTCTGTTTGGCTTTAAAAACTACTTAATCTTCAACAAATGAATAAATGAATGAGAGAGAGAGAGAGAGAGAGAGAGAGAGAGAGAGAGAACAGCACAGCACAGCACAGCACAGCACAGCACAGCACTGCACAGCACAG
>PVJA010052636.1:0-12316 GCA_004027025.1 Myocastor coypus
AAAAAAAAAAAAAAAAAAAAAAAAAAAAAAAAAAAAAAAAAACAGAAAGAAAAGGGTGAAATTACTACAGACCCAGCAGAGATTCACAGGATCATAAACAGCTACTTTTAGAACCTTTACTCTCACAGAATTGAAGACACAGAAGAAATGGACACAGTCCTAGAAAAGTATAAGTTACCAAAACTGAATCAAGAAGATAGAAGAACCTAATTGGGTTCTTTTATGCAGAAAAGGCTTTTGATCAAGTCGAACACTCATTCACATTCACTGTCCTATAGATACTTTGAATAGAAGCCTCAGTCTAATAAAAGCCATCTATGACAATCCCACAGCTAACGTAATTCTCAAGGGGAAAAACTAAAGTCTTATACTCTCAAATCTTGTACAAGACAAGGATATCTTCTATCACTGCTCCAATTCAATATAGTTTTGGAATCATTAGCTACAGGCCATTGCACAAGACAAAGAAATAAAAGGATTAAAAATGGGTAACAAAGTAGTTAAATTATCATTCTTTGCATGACACACTATAATTTATTTGGAAGACCGCCAAAAACTCGATCAAAAGGCTACTAGAATTAATAACCAAATTCAGTAGCATAGCAGGTTATAAAGTCAACACACAAAAGTCAATGGCATTCCTCTACATAGATAACAAACACACTGAAAGAGAAATTAGAGAAAAAATACCTTTTACTATAGCACCAAAGGAAATGACATACTTACGAACTAACCTAAGGAAGTAAAAGATCTTTTCAATGAAAACTACAGTCTCCAAAAAGAGAGCCTAGAGGATTTCAGAAAATGGAAAGATATTCCCTGCTCCTGGATAGAAGAATCAACATTGTGAAAATGAATATACTCCCTAAATTGTTATACAGATTTAATGCAATTCCAATCGAAATACCATCAACATACCTTACAGACCTGGAGAAGTCATTCCTAAAATTTATTTGGAGGCAAAAAATACCCAGAGTTGCAAAGACAGTCCTCGGCAACAAAGATATGGCAGAAGGCATTACAATTCCTGATCTAAGATTATACTACAAAGCTAAAGTGAGAAAAATCAGCATGGTACTGGAAAATAAAATAAAGCTGAGGATCAATGCAATAGATTAGAAGATGAAGAAGCAAATAGAAACACATTCAACCACCTTATTTTCGACAAAGGGACCAAACATGTTTACTGGAAGAAAAATAGCTTATTTAATAAATGGTGCTGGAAAAACTGGTTCTCTGCATGTGGAAAACTAAAACTTGACCCAGGTCTAACAGCAAGCACTAAACTAAAGTCAAAATGGATTAAAGATCTAAATATTAAAAGGGTAACATTACATCTCATGGGTGAGAATGTGGTAGAAAATCTTGAAAACATCACTGTAGGCAGAGTTCGTGGATGAAAATCAAAATGCAAATTTGACACTTGAAAGAATCAACCACTGGAACCTCCCATAGTTAAGAAGTTTTTCACCTCTAAAGAAATTAGCAAGAGATTGAAAAGACAGCCCACAAATTTTGAAAAGATTTTACCTAATACGTATTTGGACAAAAGACTTACATCTAAAATTTATAATGAACTAAAAACCATCAGGGTCCCAAAATTCAAAGACCCAATCCAGAAATGGGCATCAGAGATGGACACACACTTCTCAAAGAAAGTAATTCATCAAGCCTAAAAATATATAAAGAAATGCTCCACATGGCTAGCCATTTGTGAAATGCAAATTAAAACAACATTTTGATACCATCTCACTCCAGAAAAAATGGCTATCATAAAGAAATTAACCAGCAACAAATGTTGGAAAGGCTGTGGGGAAAAAATAACCCTTCTCCACTGCTGGTGAGAATGCAGACTGGTGCAACAATTATGGAAAGTGGTGTGGAGGCTCATTAAAAGAAACTAGAGCTGGAAATCCCATTCAATCCAGCTGTTCACTACTGGTAATTTTCCAGAAGTACTGAAAACCTCATACCATCATGATATCTGTGCACCTATGTTTATAGCAGCTCAATTTATAAGAGCCAAAACTTGGAAACAACCAAAATGCCCATCATATGAACAATACGTAAGAAAGATGTAGTATTTTTTAAAAAGGAATATTATTCAGCTATAAATAATGATAAACTAGAAGACTTCATATATAAATGGGTGCATCTTGAATATGTACTCATAAGTGAAATAAACCAGAACTACATGTGTAAATATCTTATAGTCTTGTTGGTGTAAGAACTCAAAAGAACATACAAAATTGGAGAGGCATAACACAGTTGAATGGTGATCAAAGACTTAAGGATTAAACACCACAGTGACTGGAAACAGAAAATAGAGAAAACACAGCACAAGCTAAACTATGCACTTATATGCAAAGGATGAATTAGACAAGGGTCCTAAGAAACCTCAAAAGGTTTTTGACACTGATGACAGCAATATGTAACACTAAAACTGTGCTTGAAATGCCTGTCACTCTGTTTTTTTTAAAGATGTGTGGTGCTTCTAATGTAATTTCAGCTACGGTTATAATTTCTCTCCAATAAATGGTTAGTTTACAAGAATACAAATAAATGGTATTAATTGAGAGTAAGAGACTAGAAAATATGCCAAAGGAATGACAGGCTAAATTTTGGTACATGCTTATATTCCTAAATATCTGTGTACAAATGTGTACCTCCTTTTATCACATTCCATACACATATTTCAGAATATCAATGATTTATGGAAAATAACAGTTCCAAATTAAGTCTAAGATATTTGATATTCAGAAACAGTCATTTTAAGCTCAGTCACTCATGTTTAGAGTAATAGTATCACTAAGCTTTCCTTTTGGAGTGTTAAGAATATAAGTTTACAGACCAAAAATTAGAGAAAAAAAGGGGTACAAGGATAGCCAATATTTTGGCCCTAACACTTCAAGGTCAGTGATGAGTCAGGACAGAACAGAACCTGTGCTGCAATATCTTATAACTCAATGGTTTCACAAATTTTCTGTTCAAAGAGATTAAGGGACCACAGAGGAAAGGTATTAAAGGTGTATAGTTTGCCTAAGGAGAGTTACTTCAAGAGAAATCAGTCTCTCAGTGTTTCACAGAGAGCAAACTGTTTAAGCAATGACTGTGACTCATCCAGATGGCTAACAGTGACAACAGAGCACTGTATATGGTTCCAAAGTAAATCCTGAGGGGATTTGACTGACCTTGAGAGATATAAAAACTACGTGTTTTGCTCTACAGATCTTGCTTTAACTTATTCTTAACCACCCAGCAGAAAAATTTAAACATGATGCATAAAATGTAAGAGTAGTTTAGTATGCTGAGTTATAAAAGGCTAAAATAAATAGCTTTCAACATTGCCAGTTTTTCCAGTAACACACTGCAATTATGGAACATTTATCTATGTGTACAACTACCTTCTAGTAGATCAAAGAGACAAAATCTATTGTACCAATAACCCTTAGAAGTTTTATCATGTCTACACCCTGTGCCCTGTGTAACTACGAGGACAACCATATACATTGTATCAATTATTGTGACTGTATTACTAACGTGTTTTGAAAAAAATAAAAATACTTTCAAAAAATAGGTAACAGAAGAAATAAAAGAAAGAATTGCAACATTTCTGGAAGATAATGACAGGGCCTCTAAACTGCATTGAACTTTGGGGACAGTATAAAAGCAGTGTTGAGAGGAAAATTGTTTGCAATCAATGCACACACTGGTACAATGGAATGACCTCAAGTGACACAAGGAGGAACTTTAAGGTACTTGATAACCTCAACTGTCCTGTTTTAAGACAAACCTAGAGAAAGAAATCATAAAAATTCAAGCAAAAATCAATGAATTCATACTAAAAAAAACCACAAATAATCAATAAACAAAAGTTCTGTCTTTTTCTAAGAATAAACAAAAAATTAAACGATGAGCAAATAAATTAGGATGTATTATGTATGTGTATTAACTCCCAACAATAAATACAAACGTTGTTTACTATGTGCATGCAATAATAGAAAAGGGATAAAAGAGAAGCATATCTTGTCTATGGTGTACTAAGATATATAACATTAGAAATGTGACTAAAATAATTAAATCCTCCGTCTTAATGAGGAAAGCCTAAATAAATTGGAACTATGTGGACCAAAGTAAAGAAAGATAGACCATAACTTGATTACTATTTTTTAAATGTTTCAGAGAACTTTTATGTGAGCAAATCAATGCAATTGTTTACCATGCCCATGTAGAACAATAATGTAATCAAGAAAATAAACTAAATCTAACACAGTGATAATCAGGGTGAAAACTGTAATATAAATACGTGTTAAAATTTTATATCCAGAATATATAAAGAACATGTAAATATTTATAGCAATACAATAAACTACTTGACAGAAAAATGGACTCAGGATGCAAAATTTTGTCTCTGAAGAAGCATAGGTGTACATTACAAATAAAAAATGCAAATTGCATTAACATCATTTTTCAGCAATTACACTGGTAAAAGGCTGATAAGTAATGAGAAGAATATATATACTTATATACATAAATAAAATACAAATTGGGTAAGTTACTTTTCAGAAAAATTAACTGGACACATTAAAAGTTATGATATGTAAACCCTTTATTTCATGAATTTTACTTCATATAATTAATATTATTTACTATTATGTAGTTCACATCTTCTAAGCACATTGTAGGACTCTGCTGAGTGATACTTTTATGTTTAATAAGTGTTACGTGTCTAGTTATGAATAACTAGTTTCCCATTTCTAAAACAGATAGATTATCAATGTGGATAATGGTGTACTTTTTAATATTTAGAAAAACTACTGGTCAATTATGATGTGAAATGTTAGTCAACAACAATCAGTGAACATGTAGCTTGAGACATGTATCAAATAATGTACAGAGAATTCCAAGTTCATTAAGTAATAAAAGATATGATATGAGGTATATATTTTACCAGTACACAAACATAGTCAAACAATAAACAAATATAATATAGATTATATATAATTATCCTTAAATATTTCAAGTATAAGGGAGTCAGAATTAGTTGTTAAAATATGCACAATCAAAATAGTGATTACTTTGTGGACAGGACTGAGTAGATTAATTTAAGAATGGAATAAAAAGATTTAGCCTGCTCTAAAATGATTTGATTTTTGAGAATGGGTATATGTATAAAATGGCTGGCTCAGCCTGCGTTGGGGGTGGGGCTGGCATATCATGTGGTGGTGGGCATTGAACTGAGGTCCCTGCAGTTGACTAAGCTTGCCTAAGAAGGTACCTTAGACCGTTGAGTCATCTCACTGGCCAGAGTATTTTAATTTTAAGTGAAATTAATTTGCAGTCTCAAAAATAACAAAATTAGCTATAATTTCAATCATCCATAAAGCACTACCTTTTGCAATAACTGTATTTGGTTGTTACAAGGTCTCAGTACACATCTTGGACTCACAGTGATTCTCTTGGTAGTTACAGGTTTGTGCCATTGCACTGGGACTCAGTGGCAGGCTCAGTCTACCCTGGGGGTCGGGCTGGCATGACATATGGTGCTGGGGAATCAAACCACAGTCCATGTGCTTGCCTAGGCTTGCCTACGCAGGTGCTTCAGTCTGCCTAACTATCTTGCCAGTTCCTAGCACTACCTTTTTTAGTTGTGTAAAAATTGAATTCAGAAACTTACATATATCAGGAAAGCCCTCCACTACACAGTTATAGCCTCAGTTCAAAAAAATATTTAATGTTAGTGTTTTAAATCATCAATAAAATTTATACATAGTGGAAAATTAATTGGCTGTATATGTCTATATACAAATTCACATACTAGGACATTATGTGTCAGTATCCTAGGGGATTCTTATTTTATTTATTTAAAAAAAAAACTGGGTTTATTTTTTTAGAATTTTTTATTTTATTTTTCTTCTTGTTTCAGAACTTTTGTTTGTTTGTTTTATTTATTTATTTTTATGGCTGGCTTAGCCTGCCCTGAGGGCAGGGCTGATGCAGCATGTGGTGCCGGAGATCGAACCGCGGTCCCTGCAGCCGCCTAAGCTTTCGTAAGCAGGCGCTCTAGACCACTGAGCCATCCTGCCAGGCCCCCTAGGGTATTCTTTGAATATAATTTATACATTAGAATTTTTATTTCAGCACTATTATTAATAGCAGATGACTAAAGCCACTTAGATCCTGCATTAAGAAGTTGGTTACCTTTGTAAATTCTCTTCATACGATCGAAGTCTTGATAAAAGTTCAAAAGAAATAGGTAGTTGTATATTACTGATGTGAAAACGTGTCTAAGGTATGTTTTAGTTGAAATAAACAAAATAGAGAACATAGAGCATAGTTGACTATCATTTACATAAAGGCATTTTAACAAGCAATATCTGTAGTCTTCCACATATCAATAAAGATCAGAATAGTCTATATCCTTGTTGGATATAGCATTAATTTGAATAAGAGAAGAAAATGACAAAATAACTTTAGTATTTATGTGTTGAAAAACTTAGCCCATACCAGCCAATAAACATCAATATAAATGGTATTGTATATAGCAATGTTTGTACATTCAATAGAAGCAATGTATTACTTTTGTAGAGATGCTTATATGGCAGTAAAACTGTTTAGTTTGGCTATTATGGTTTATGTCTAGTTTCCCCCCGCAAAGCCTCATGCACTCATTGGGCAGGGACTTCTATAGATTGAGACTTGATCCATGATCCACTAGGATTATGTGATTTAGTACTGATCTAGAGTTTGAGACTTGATCCATGATTCCTGGGATTGTGTGCTTTAAGTACTTCTGAGATTATGGGTGTAGCCTAAGGCAGATAGACTGAGGTGGAGAGCCCAAATGTAACATAGAGAGACAGAGAGACAGAATTAAGCTGTTGCTTTGCTGTCGTGACTGGTTGGCTGCTTCTGTTACCATTTTGTTGCTGTTCCACCGCCATGAACTGGATGCTCTCTGTCCTGCTCCACTCAGCCTTGGGATAGCCGAATATGAACCGAAACATACAGTAACTGTGAGCTAATAAACCTTTCATTCCTTCAGCTTGAGTGTCAGGTATTTGTTCCAGCAACGAGTAAAAATTAACTAAGACACTTGCAAACACTGTAAAATACAAATAGACAGTAAAATACAGGTAGATGTTGGAGAAACCATTGAGGGTAGGTATGGAAAAGTTTTCAAATATATAGGTGTTCTTACACTAGAAGAGATGATATAGAAAAAATTGGACCAGTGTTTCTAAAGAGCTGCATAGAACTATAATTAATATATCAGGAGTGTGTCCTTTTGAGGCATGGTAATAAATTATTTGATAGTCTTTTTATAAGTCTTGGTGATAGACATCCAGACCTATTCTGACATTTAAACCAGTTCTCCTTTGACTTGTGATTTCTCCACAATTATAGATGCAGAGACGAGTATGACCTTAAATTGAATGCAATGTAAACTCAGATTATGACTTCTCTGTGAGTTTGTATGTGGAAGTGCGCACTCCTGAATATAGCTAAAGTAACTGCTGGTAAAATAAAACTAGTTTCAAATAATGTCAAAGATATTCCAAATGAGACTGACTGAAATAGAAACAAAAGCTAGCTGAGATGAACTTCAGGCTTTCCACTCTGTAGGCTTTTTTGTGCCATTACCATTATTATGCATCCATTTTTCATAAGCAGATCCAATCTTTAGGGAATATTTTTCCTTCCTAAAATACTTTTCCCACAATGATACTGGAGCACTATCAGAATAAGTCCAATAATTATGCTGATTCATTCAGTGTCATTGTTTTATCTATCAGGTACATGTTGGTCTTGCAAGTTGAATCATAGACGTTAGTTTTGTTTTAATAATCCCTTTATGACCCTAAATAGAGGCCTTTGATAAAACCAATGAATTTAGACTTTGACTGCCAAAGTAGATAGTGAACATGACATTGTGTTGTTCAAAGGAGAGTACTTGGATTGCATATATCAGAAACGAATGTAATTTTGTTAAAATTGAAAATTTCTGGATCCTACGCCAGCTTTATCTCTCAGTCTCTGTGGAAGGTGGGGGTCAAGGAATGTATAACTTTAAGAAAATTTCCCAGTTGTTTCCAGTACATATATGAGCTGATCAGAGTTAGAATGAAGTTATGTAAAAACATGTTGTTTCCTCAAAGAAGAGATAATTTAAAATTAATTAGATTATGGATCAAGGGGTTAGATACGTTTGATATTACCATAAATTACTTTACTAGGGGTACAAGAAAAACAATTAAATCTCCTGTGTATTACAGGAACATTGTAAGCCCAGAGGAAGCTTCAGAGGATAAATGTCTGCTCATACTGACGATGGCACTGATAGTGATCTGGTAGACAACTTTCAGTAAAATAAATTCATTAAAGGTACAACTAAATGTGATTATTTTTTTCTATCATTGCAAGTCTTCATATGAATAATTCGCAGATCAAGAAAGAAAACAATCCTTTTTCAGGCCATGCATGTGTCTACTGATTTTTGGTGCAGAAAATATGTTTGCCTTAGTTATACAGGACTGATCCCAGGGATTAGGTGCAGCAGACACAAGTAGATTTGTGTGTCATCCACGAAGACGATAATTGAATTCAGGAGACAGATGGTATTGACCTTTGCATGGTAAACCCATCACATTCAGAACTTGACAAATTGGTGGTTTTAAAATTTTTGTAGAAGCCAGTGCTATGGGCAATCAGCACGTAGTTGCTAATCTCTCATGATAGCAATTTCAGCTTGGCCGATTCATTAGTTTAGTGAAGGAAGAGGTATCTCCATTTCTCTCATTAATAGCTTTTAGCATAGCTAGCTTTTGTTTGCATCTCATAGTGAGATGGCCTAGGATTTGGAAACATGTAGCATACAGGTCCTAATTTATACAGAAATATGAAGTCTACATGACAATATTAAGATCAATAGGGAGCTGGCAAGATGGCTCAGCAGTCTAAAGTGCCTGCTCTGGCAAGCTTAGGCAACCACAGGGACGGAGGTTCAATGCCTGGCACCACATGCTGTGCCAGGCCCACCTCCAGAGCAGGCTGAGCCAGCCATAATATATAAAAAAGAAGACCAATAAGAAATATCTTGACATAGAAGAATAATAATAAATACTAAAGAAATAGCCAAAGCTATAAGATACAAACCAGATAAATTCTAATATTCTTGAGACCCAGATTGAGAAGAGTCTTTAGAATTATATAATTATTCATAGTATCAAAATTATCAGAGACGGAGATGTGATAAAGTAAATCCGTCCTTTGATATGGTACTATATCCTACAATGTCCATGACAAGTTATATTGAAGGTAGGAAAATACAAAGATTTTTACTACACAGTATTAACAAATCTAGAAGTTTGATTACAAAATTTGTTGTCTTCTTTGTATCTGCCACTTTATACAATATTTATCTCATTTTTCTCTCACAATAAAAGTATGGGACAAAGTCTCAGAAAAGTTAAGCAATAAATATAATGTAAAAGTCTTATAAATGACAGAATTTGGATTTGAACCTAGCTCTGTTTTATGCCAAAAACTATGTATATTTCACTATTAGAGTCTGGTACATGACATTTAACAGAATTTTGTGACCTACCAGCCTTTCATCTTTAGATTATTATTTTGTGGTGGCACACCCCTGTAATCCCAGCACTTGGGAGGCTGAGCAGGAGGTTCAGTGCAAGTTGAAGACTACCCTGGGCCCAGCTTGAACTGCATAGAGAGACCCTGTCTCAAAAAGACAAAAACATTACTATTTTCAACTCAGGAAAATATTAGGATTTAAGTGGAAGTTGTGCAGATGTTATTTGACTTTAATTTGGAGATAGGACCAATACCCTTTATTTGTGTTAGTCGAAGCACCTCCATAATCATTTAATGTAGGTGGTACTATTATTAACCATGTTACTTCTGAGAAAGTGAGTTATTCAAACTCAGAGAGCTTGTACATAACTTAATTGACATCAAATTAATTTGACTTTGCCATTTCTGTGTTCACATTATGGCATATTGTTTCATAGCAATTAAGAATAGATTCTACACTTTTGTCTGTACTCACCAGTTGAAGAAACAGCAGAGAAGGGTAAGAATAAAAAATAATTAGTTTCATTTGCTTTTGTAACCTTGATTTCAACCTACCTTTTTTTCTGCCTCTTTGCTTTTCTGAATCTTGTTTTTTAACTGTATTATTCTGTATAATTTCTCCCTAATCATTCCTCTGCATTTTATTGGTCCTACTCACAACTTATGACTGTATTTTTCTTTAAAATTAACAGTTCTGTAGCACTGTTTTACTAGTGTTCATTTCTTATAATCACTCTTGACTTTATTATGTAGGATGTCCTCAAATCCTTACAGTAGAGCCGTTTCATCTCTCATCTCTCCACTTCATCTTACCAGACTGGCACTCTGGCTCTTTCTGGAAACATAAGTTCTACTAACTCACCAAGGATCTTCTCTCAATTCATGGTGACATTTTCAACTAAGTGGAATGGAGGGAGTATATCAGTGATTCACTCAAAGATATAGTACTAAATGTGAACCATGTAGTATCCGAGCTGAAGCCAAATTATAATGATAATGAGTCCAACAACCCCTATGTGGATTACATATGGCTTTAAATTTCCTCCAATCTTCATGTTTTGGAAACTTGACTTATACTGTAGCAATGTTAAGTGGTGCTACAATCGTTAAGAAATGAGATCTAGTGGGCGGTTGTTAGGTTGTTAGATCATTGTGTAGGTGTGTCCCGGAAAGGGATTAGTGTCTTCCTTATAAGACCCTCGAGATATTTAAAGAAAGCTTCCTATTCCACAACGTGGCTGACAACTTTCCAGCTTCTTTGCCTTTCTGTTAGGTGATGTGATCTGTACCTGTCAAATGAATCCCTATCAAGATGCCATCTGCTCATCCAATACAGCCGGGATTGCCTTCATCAGTGCCTGTATGATGACTAGGATTTTCAACCTCCAGAAACTATACAGTGAAGAAATATATTTCCTTCTTAAGTTATCCATGCTCAGATATTGTTCTATAGTTATGAAAAAGAAACTAATTTCACCCATGTATGAGCCTGTTTTTAGGAGAAAAATGTACAGCTTAGAGATTTTTCCTTAATCTTCACCTATGTCAAATTTCGTGCATACACTTATCATGACTATGTATCAGACAACAAGTCCTCACTTTGAATCCCTTTTATCACCTCTTTTACAGATAATTAACACTTATATGACCTTTCAACTTCCCACAACTTCTTCCTTCATATTCTCTGCAACATTTATAGTCAGCATTCTATCAATAAATATTTATTGTTGGTGTCAGATGCCAGAGAGAGAACAGTCACTGATGTTCTAAACTAGATTAATGTTTGATTTCATGTCACAATATTTTGCCACCAAAAATTGACCTATGTTAAGCCCAGCTCGTGTCAGACCTCAGTCTTCATGTAAGCTTTCTGAACTCACTGTGATACTGTGTTGTCTGATTTCACTCATTATCTCTATGCCTCCTTAGGCTCTTTACTCAGTCTGATCATTGTTTCTTTACCTTTGTAGTTCTTGTAACTCTTGTATCTTGTATAACTCACTAACATTCTTAAGGATCTTCTGTAACAAACTGCACCTACATAAATGTGACATCCTTGTCTGTTCTGTTCTTTTTATCAGTGTTCTCACCTGCTTTGTTAAAATATCTCCACTTACACTTCTGCTTTTATCTGGACTTCAAACTTCAGTTTAGGTTTTTACAATTAAAATGTCTGTTTACTAGTCAGCTAACTACCATTGGTCCATTGTACTCAATTGAACAGATGTGTGATTTGCCTAAAGTTATCCCAATAGTGAACCTTGACAATTATTCGCATCATACTCTATACCAATTATATTTCTTGTCTTTTGTATATTCTCTTATTACACACTTAATTCTATTTTTATAATTTCAGTTCATTATTATTTATTTTTAATACTACTTATTTGCAGTCCATAACATTTATTTTTTTAAAGAATTTTTTAATTTTATTTATTTTTTTCTTGTTTTAGAACCTTTGTTTGTTTATTCACTCATTTTTATGGCCGGCTCAGCCCGCCCCGAGGGCAGGGCTAGCGCAGCATGTGGTGCCGGGGATTGAACAACGGTCCCTGAAGCTGCCCAAGCTTTCCCAAGCAGGCGCTGTAGACCACTGAGCCATCCTTCCGGGCCTGCAGTCCATAACATTTAGAATGATGGATATCATCAAGAAATCAAGAGCTAAGGCCGGGCATGGTGGCGCACGCCTGTAATCCCAGCACTCGGGAGGCTGAGGCAGGAG
>PVJA010052637.1:0-12315 GCA_004027025.1 Myocastor coypus
TTTTTTTTTTTTAGTTTTTTTTGTTTGTTTGTTTTGGTGGGACCAGGATTTGAACTCATGACCTTGCACTTTCCAGACAGGCACTTGTGCCACGGAGCTGTCTCCCTGGCCCCATATAAACACATTTAGTACATTTGCAATACCATGCAAAATCCAGGATGAAAATGTGTATGATATAATATGATATGTGTACAATATGTACATATATTAAATACATTATAAGTCTTTTATTTTTGTTAGTGGGCAGGTGCTTATGTCACCAAGCTATCTCCCTGGCACTAAATATAATATATTTATGTATGTACATTCATCTATACTCAAATTATATTGTATATACAGGTATATATATATATATATATATATATATATATATATATATACTAAATATATTGGAATATATTTCACATATATATACTGCATTTTAAATACATAACTCATATATATAAATGTTTTATTTTGTCTTAGTACCCTGGAATTCATTCATCCCTTAACCAATCCACCACCACCATTTGCTTGAACTAGCCCCTTCCTTTATGGCATCCATGCTTGTACTGCTGACCTGAAGGTGTTTTTCTACTAAGCAATTTGCGTAAATTTAACTATAACTTAGAACAAGCTCTTGTTTGGACCGTCAGTTCTAAGCATAATTTTAGGGCTGCCTCGGACTTCTGAGACCACAGAATCCAGCTTCTGAATGCTGCTTGTGTGACTCAGCGCTGTCCACTTCCCACCCGTACGTTGGAGCAGTGCCCTTCTAGTGGGCTGCAGCACAGGTTCAGAGCTTTGCTCCGCAGCTGCGTCAGCTTCTCACCTGCGTGGTTTTGCGCATGCGCTCCTTCTCCTGCTCTCACCACTCCGCCTTGGAAGCCTACTTTAGCATCCCATGCTCAGAGAAACTCGCTTCCTCTTCGTGTCGAAAGCACTTACTCTTTTGCAGTTCTTTGCCTTTCACTTTTCCTCCACCTCACTTTCTGCAATAGTAGCTACAATTATTTGAGTAATTTATTATTATTTTTCCCCACTAAATGTAAGATCTGTTTTCTTCACCGCTGGATAACCAGTACCTTGCAGGTAAAGAAGGCACTCAATAAATATTCTAAGATAAATGAATGACCTCCACAGTTTAACTTGAGGACATAAAATGACATTTTAAAGAAAAGATCTTGTGCCACTTAATTTCTTGATAAATGATCAGCCTTCCACACAAGGTGATTTAGGTGTTTTCAAAATTATGAACTTTTTTATTGTTGTTAAACTGTCATTTAAAATCAATTAAGTTACTGATGATTGCAATGTCTTATTCCTGCTGAAAGTCTTAGCCAAACTTTTGCTTAGTAGATATCGAATGTTTTATCATTTATTTTAAATATTCTTTGTACGTGGTGTGTTCCTGGTCTCAAGTGTGTTATAGCATGCAAAACAGAGGATTACAAAAATAAGACTGTGGGGAGGTTAAAGATTACAGAGATAAGATGAAAAACTGAAACATGCCAGACTGGGCAGGTCAACTAGAAACAGGTATTTACCACTACCAACTGCAGAACAAAGTCCTGGCAACATATGCCTGCAGTGGCACCAGCACCAGCACCAGTCCCAGCAAGCCCGTGCTCAGCCAGGGCTGAGTAGGAGCTGTGGGACCGTGAGGGCCCACTCTCAGAAGTCCACTTCCAGCTTCCGCAGAGCCTGAACAATACAAATGCTTACAGATTTCTTATTTCACAGTGTTCCTGGCTTACAAGGAGACTTGTATATATTAAACAATCCACTTTGTTGATATTTTGATCATAAAATAGTGAATTCTGGCAATAGCCTTGTGGAGAAAGGCAACTTAAATAACTTCCCCTTTTAACAATAACCTATGGTAAGAATTATGAGTTGTATCAGAAATAGCCTTCAGTAAATCACTACTTTCAAAAGGTTGAACTGAATGAAATAGAAGACACCAATAATGTATATATCTGAACAAAGGAGAGGAAAAAGAAAAAAACTGGAACGCAATTAACCTATTAGTTACAATTGCTCACAAATTATTTGTGGAAAATCTAGCACAGGAAGGTAGAAAATAACATAATTCTCGGGGAAAGAATCTGAAGCATCAGCTCTTTATTATGCCTCAGTAATAAGCAGTGGGGCGCGATCATGCAGGCATTGCTTTACGTGTCAAACCTGTGGAAAGAGATGGCACCAGCCGGCCACGGTCAGGCCGTGCAGGCCCTGGGCTCAGAGGCTTGGCCTCAGCCGCGAGACTGACAGTTGTTATCAATGAGATGCCACTGAACTGCTGTTCCAAGGCTGTTGCTGTAAAACCATAGTGCATTGTAGTTTGTTGGAGGTTAGTAGCACTTGTTAATTTGATCAAGGCTGAAGTTTACCGAGGATAAAGTAAACAATGCAAACTGCAGACACCATCAGTTTCCTATGGGCAGTGAAGTGTAGTCTGTTCCATTTACACTTCACAACAACATCTGATGGGCTTTGTCAGTGCTGCACAGAGTAATTAAACCTGAAATCAATAGCAGGCATTTGTCATGTTTACAGCCGCTCTTTCTGCTGGGTTAAACTCATCAGTTTAGTGCCGTTCTGTTTTACTGCAGAGACACGCTCCATTATTTCTTCAGGTACAGTTGAGATATTCAGTTACATGCCCAATAGTTTGAATACGACATTAAGATTAAAAGGGACAGGCAAATGGACAGTTTTCGTAATTTATTTGCTGATTTCTTTAACCAGTGTTGGATTTCCATTTCCTTCAATCTTCTTAGGAAACCTTTTGTGGTCTGAGATAATAGATTCCCTTAGCTCCCAAACTGGCAAAAAGTCTCCTCTCACATTTGATAGAATTTGACACCAACTGTTACTACACACAAGGACTGCTGACAGGTTTTGATTTGAAGGATGAAGAATATTGAGGACTCAAAATTGGTGCTTTATTTAGGCAAAATTGATCTTTCCATTTTTAATTAAGGATTTTTAATAGCATTTTCTTTTTCTGTCCTTTTGAAAAAGTTCTTTTTAGTCTTTTTTTTAAAAACTCTCATATTGACCTTTTTCTTTTGCTTATTAATGCTTTAAATGATATGGTGATAGCGTGGTGATCTTTACAGTAAGAGTTTCCAGTTCGGTGGCAAAGTGGAATTTGACATACATATTTGAAGGAAGTTGAAAAGCGTGTCCTGTTTAGAGTGTTTCAGCCTCTTAATGAAGGTCCTTGTTATCCTCATTCTATGCAAATCAACTTAAGCATCTTACCTCTAACATGCAATACTATTTGTTTTGGTACATCCAGGCAAACAGGCTCATTATAAGAATGAATCTTATTGTCAATTAGTATGAATTTTATGTATGAAACCATTACTACCATGGGCCTTATATTCCTATAATATTTTACTATAGCACTGTAATTCTCGAATCTGTGTGTTGAAGTATAATCTGATGGACTTATTGCAAAATTTTATCCTAAATTTGAAAGTCACAAAGATAATTTTGCTGGGTTCATCTTATACTTGGCAAGATATACAGATAACTTGTCATTTAGGCTGGAAGTCAGGTGACTTAAGTAGGACAACCCAAGTTCCTGTAGGCCATATTACCAACAGACTTAAGTCACTTAAGTGGCATTCCAGATCCTTATAGGAATTCATGTTTCTGTTAAATATGAGTAATGGAGCAAAGAATGTTGTCAGCATAAAATCTAACCCAAACACTGTAGTTACAATGGAACATTTCATGCTTTCTAAAAACTGTATAAGTAAAGTCTTTAAAGGCTTATATACACATGTACATACAGCAGAATAGAATGTGTACCTTTTTTGTGTTGAGACCAGATGCAAGGTAGCTTTGAGGTACTGTTAGCCCACTCTATATATCTTACCTATCCTTGTTAAGTATAGCTGGAACCCTATGTCTTGAAGATCATATCTCTCTCATAGTATCTGGGTTTTTTTGTTGTTGTTTTTCTTTCCTTCCTTCCTTTCTCTCTCTCTCTCTCTCTCTCTCTCTCTCTCTCTCTTTCTTTCTTTCTTTTTTTCTTTCTTTCCTTCTTTTTGCAGTACCAGGGATTGAACTCAGGACCCTGCACTTGCCAGGCAAGCACTTATTCTACTGAGCTGTCTCCTCCACAGGATTTGCTTTGTCATATTACAATTTCAAAATTATTCACATATCTCGAAAAAGAGACTAAACTTGCTATAACTGAAGTGGTCAACAATTCTCTAAAACCTTTAATAAATTATTCACTGCTTTAGCATGTTGGATTCATATGTTTCAGAAATTTAATCATTCTAGCCAGGAGTGGTGGCTCATGCCTGTAATCCCAGCACCTGAGAGGCTGAGGCAGGAGGATTGGTGTGAGTTCGAGACCAGCCTGGGCTACAAACGTGAGCTCAAGACCAGCCTGAACTGCATAGTGAGACCCTGTCTCAAAAAGACCAAAAAAAAAAAAAAAAAAGATAGAAAAAAATTTAATCATTCTTGTGAGGCAGCTCTTATTAAAAATTTTGAGGAAGAATCTAATTAAATTTAGGTTTATATAGAAAGTACAAATATCTCCAGAACATAAATATGGAAATGATTTATGTTTGTTTTTCGAGACCTACTCATACCTACTGTGCAGACTGGCCTTGCACTCACTCATGTAGCCCAGACTGGCCTCACACTCCCAAAGTTCAACCTCCCAAATGCTGAGAGGACAAGTGTGTGCCACCATGCCCAGCGCAGTAATAATTTTTAATTAGTCATCAAAATAAAATCTTACTATACATGACAACAATTTTCCCTACTTGAGCCTTCTAAGTATCAGAGATAAAGGTAAAATTTAAGAACTACTATGCTTAAAGTCAAAATGATACCTTCCCTGTGCACAGTACAGCTAAATTTTGTGGAGACAGGCATACTTATTTGAGCTTATACAAATTAGGGCTTTGTTAAACACAGACATGAACATGTGCTCTTCATTTTTGTGTTCTAGTTAATCAAAATGGAAGCTGTCTCTGCAGATCTTTCTAAGAGAGATTTAGTTAAATCTGTGATAGATCGTTTAAAGGACTGTTGTATAGAACATCGAGTCTTACCTGAAAGTCCTGTGAAAACAATCTGAGAATAATAAAACACTTAGCCTTGGTGAAGGTCTGGGCCAGTGCCAATTGTTAGCTCTTGACAGTCAGGGTCGGCTCCCGGAAATTCTCAGAGCCAGTAACAGGTCCTAGAAACAAGTTAATTCTGGAAGTATAAACCAGTTCTAGTTGCATGGTTGCTCATTTATTGTTGATGGCCATTTGCCTGAAATCCCTTAGAAGAATCTGATCTCACAAAGAAGAGTCCAGAAGGCTAACTTTGTGTAGCTTGTGTAGGTGGTTAGAGAATGAAAAAAAATTTAAAGTTATATAATTGCCAAAATCAACACAGGCCATCTCATTTTAATACCAGATTTGTGCAGTGAGATTAATAAGAAGTTTAATAAAGTCATGAAAATTTTTCACCAGGAATTTAAAAGTTGCCATAATATTTTCTGACTCCACAAGGTCAGATATCAAGGTTCTTCCTAATATTGCAGGCTTCAGGTCAGTAATCAGTACAAGATCTGGGCTGAGAAAGAAGATGAATTCTGTCGCTGTGTCTGTGAACATCTGATTTAACTCATGCTCATGGTTTCTAGCCTTCTTACAGTTTCTTACCATAGATTTAAGATTTTCTTAGTAGCCTACACAACTGTGGAAGGTAAGTGGGATAAACAAGAAGCCAATAGATCAATAAATCAGTAGGTGGATGGATAGATAGGTAGATAGATAGATAGATAGATAGATAGATAGATAGATAAGCCGGGCGTGGTGGCTCACGCCTGTAATCCCAGCACTCGGGAGGCTGAGGCAGGAGGATTGGTGCGAGTTTGAGACCAGCCTGGGCTACAAAGGTGAGCTCAAAGCTATCCTGAACTGCACAGCGAGACCCTGTCTCAAAAAGGCAAAAAAAGATAGATAGATAGATAGATAGATAGATAGATAGATAGATAGCTGTGTTTGCCTACCCACCACCTCTCCAAAGCCACACATCACTTAATGGGACGTGATCTAAGAAATGCATTAATATGTGATTGCATCATTGTACAAACATCATAGTGTGTGCTTGAACAAAGCTATGCCATACGTGCCCATCACTGGATGTAACCTTGATGGAACAAGAAATAGTACATTCAAGGCCTGTGAGACTGTGTCCTGCAAAGTATACCATACTGCTCGAGACTAAGCTAATTTTTTAATGGAGGGCAAGCTTGTAAAACAACGATAAAAAATGGTTTACTCAACAGAAAAACCACTAATATGCTCATGTATCATTATCAAAACTTATAAGCTGCAGAATTGTGTGTGTTGTGCATTTATGCAGCTGTCAGTGTGTATGTTTGCCCACACTAGCATCCCTGTGAACGCAGTAATAGGTTGGCTTCTGACAGGACCATAGAATGTCACTGGCAGGAATTCTACTGTATTTTTCTGAACAGTTTATATGTGCTCTATTGTTGACCAAAGCGCTGCTGTGCTAGCCATGAACATCTATCTTATTGGTTCTGCTTTTAGAAGCTAAAAGTCTCACTATGCAGTGTACACACATCTCTTCCCAGTTATTTGATTAGCACAACCCTATATGCTGCTGTGAAGGGAGTTTGCACATGTAATTAAAGTCCAAAATCAGGAGATTTTTAGGAAAAAGGATTATCCCTGGTGATTCTGACCTAATTAAGTGAGCTCTTAAAAGGGAATGGAATTTTCCTAGTGAAAGAGATTCAGTGTGAGGGGGGTTGACACAAAGTTCTCCACCGCTGGTTCAAAGTAGGAGCTTAAAGTAATGTCTGGCTGACAGCCCACCAAGGACAGGAATTCACTCCCACCCTGACAAGGAAATAAACTCTGCCAACTCTCTGAAGTAGTGAGGAGGTGAACAAGCCCTAATGGAGTTTCTTGACAAGAATTCAGTCCCACTGTCCCTTGTGCCAGATGTCAAACCAGAGAGCCCAACTGAGCTATAGCTGGACTTCTCAACTGTGAGCTACCAAAAGTCTGAGATGCTAAACGGGTATTTTTTTTAAATTGCTAAACTTGTGATTTGCTATGCAACAATACAAAGCTAATTCCGAGCTGCTTCTTAAATATCAACAGTTTCACTACACAAGATGAAACTAAATCCATCTCTGCCTTAGACTTTTCTGCTAGTCATTTTGATCTTACCTGAAAAGAACTAAATTTGGTATCATTAGAATGGAGTAAGTTTGACCACCACAATAATGACCCAAACCTATCAAATTTCCCACAAGCTTCTGAAAGTGACCTGTAGCTTAGAAAGGTGAAATCATCTCAGAGACTTGGAAATCCATGCTTCAGAACTTACGGTAGATGATCCTAATAAGCACAGTGATGACTAATGTAAATGTGCCAGTTCTTTGAAGAGTAACTATAAGTTGATATTAGGAAAATTTATGCTACTAGTTTGTTTTAAAATGTTCATTAAGATGTTAGTTTAGTCACTATAAACTTATTATGAGTACTGAAATTTATCTAATTTATACTAAAACCATCATTTATAATGTAACTGAACTGTACTTATCCTTAAAAATAGCTCTTAAGAGATTCCTTTTAGAGAAAGCTTACAATGTGTTTGGGCAGATACAGAATGACTGGACCATTGACAATGCATAAAAGTGTGGCACATATCAGGGGTCCCTAATGACCTAGCTGGCCATCAGCAGTGGAGTGCTGCCATTGGTGAATATCTGGGGATAAAAATGCAACCTATGTCCAAGAAGTAGTAAATTATTATCACTCTTTCATTACAGACTCTGTAGCTGCAAAAAAGTTCAAATTTTTAAAAGTTTTGTCTCGAAATTTCTGTTGATCAGTTTCAGTAACAGGAGCCCTAAAATTTGTCATCACTGTTGATTCCAATGGCAAAAAAAAATGATGTTGAGAATTGACATTTTCTCTTACAGTAAAGTTTCTACATCAATTCTGGAAATAGTATGTGTTATGGTTTATGTCTAGTTGTCCCCCCAAAGCCTCATGGAGTCATTGGGCGGGGACTTCTAGAGTTTGAGACTTGATCCATGATCCCTGGGATTATAGGTTTTAGTATTGATGGGATTATGGGTGGAAGCACTTCTGGGATTATGGGTGTAGCCTAGGGCGGGAGCTAAGGTGGAGAGCCTGAATGTAATATAAGGAGAGACAGAGAGACAGACTGGAGCTCTAGCTGTTGCTGTTGCTCTGCTGCCGTGTTGGTTGGCTGCCTCTGCCACCATTTTGTTGCTGTTCTGCCGCCATGAACTGGATGCTCTCTGCTCTGTTCCACTCAGCCTTGGGCCAGCCGAATATGGACTGAAACCTCCACAAACTGTGAGCTAAATAAGCCTTTCCTTCCTTCATTTTGAGTGTTGGGTATTTGTTCCAGCAACGAGCAAAAAGTAACTAAGACAGTATGTTTTGGTAAAGTAAGTTATAAAACCTAATAACTATATGGATGCACAGCACACTTATGGTAGTGTTTTAAGTCTGTGCTTTTGTGGACTATGATTTTAATAGTGAGATGAAATAAAGATAGGACTAAGTAAGGAGGATCAGGGATTGGGGTAGATTAGGAAAGTCATATTCTATAATTAAAGTTGATTGTTATTTTTTAAGGCACTTGTAACTCCATTCCACTTAGCCACACCATGCCAAATTTATGATTCTGGAATTTTATAGAAGACAGCTGAACATAAAAAAGGTCTGTTTGCTTTTTAGTCTGTTCAAGAAACTTCAATTTCCTGAGGTTTCTTTAACTTAGAGCAATAAGTATGATCTCATAACTATTAGTTGCAACTTGCTAATAACTATGAAGTGGATATTAGCCATTAATAACCATTTCAGAATTCCCAGTTCCTGGTCACAACTCCTTCTCACATGCTGAGCTTTCTTCCCTGTAATTCTCACCTCCCTCATCCCACGTTGCTGGGTTAAGGTGTGGTGAGCTGGGCCTCCAGGGTCACAGGGCGTCCTGCCTCTCGGACAGCATTCCCAAGGCACACGCTGCATCCTGTGCTACAGACATACTCTGAAATTTGGCTTTTTCTTCCCTCTCCTATCTCCTCACTCCACTAGTAAAAGGCGGAAGGGACCTCCAGCTCTTTCTTCAGGCAAGTTTGTATCTGTTTGAATGGAAATAGGCCTGACCATTTGTACCAAAAGACAAGGTTGGAGTAGAGATATCTTAGAATATTATTTGCTACACTAATTTGTCTATAAATACCTCAACATGATTAGAAGTTCATAAGCATTCTGAGAATAGATTATAGCAACAGAAAAATATTATCTATTAATATTGGTTGTATTTTGTTGCAAAGATAGTAACAAAAAATGAAATAGTTTTTATTTTGTTGTGTTCTAAACCCTTTGATGATCTTTGATGACTGTCTTGGGAATAGTGTGAATCAATGACATGAAGATGATGTATTACTTGAGCAAGCCCCTGAAATATACATATATTTTTATTATATTATATCATATTATATTACATCTTATCCATCCAATCTCTTATGCACTTCAGTAGCCTCTCAAAAAGTAATCTGTGCCAGATGTATCTGAGGGGGTAAAACATATAATGCACCTAATTTCACAAACTACAAAATAGGTAGACATTACTTTCTCACCCCAGCTGGTGATCTGTTTATGCCCCGAAGCTTGGAGATTTATAACCCTTGTAATTTTATCCTAAACAGAGTAATTATAGATGCTCTTTCATTGCTATTATTTTAATTAGTGATGAAGACTTTGCCAAGATGTTTAATCTCAAGATAATGAATTTCATCTGGAGAGGCTCTAGTAGGTCGCTGTTACCATTTTAAGACAACTGGTATCCTCGAGGATTGAGTTTGATTTACTTGGGATTTCTTACACTGGCCTATTTAAAGTTATTTAAGAAATGTCACAGCAGTTAGAAGTGAGTAAATCTAACAAAATTGGAGTCAAACAAAATATACCTGTTTTTATTTCAAAGAAAGTATCTTTCATCACATCAAAGATTAATCATTTTAGTGATTTTCACAAAATAATTCAACGTGTACAATGATACAAAATTTTCTGAAAGCTTTAATGATCAAGAAAACTCAACTATAAAAAAAAAAAAAACTCAACTATGATTTAACTGAGAATACTCTCTTATGGGCATACTTCTTACTTTGGTTGAGCACGTTTTCTTTTGTCATTTAATATCCAAGAGCAGTGGGGGTTTAAATTAGAGTGGGGTTTTCAGGAATTTTTATGTAGGAATGCTGCCATCAATGACTGACTTTATTCCTCTGAAAGCAAATACACAAAAATATTCTTAATTTTTATGAGGAAAAGTTCCAAGTGTTTGCCATAACTCAAGTAGGGACCTAGAGTCAGTTCATGTGTAGGTGAATTTTAGTCAGCAGGGACTCCCATTGATTTTCACATTTTTCCTTCTAGAACACGCAGCTATTGTCCCATCATCCTCTGTTTGTCGTCACTGTATCTGAGGAAGGGTATAGAATAATTGCCAAAACAAATGGAGCGACAATAATAGGGAAGGTATTTGGAGTCCAAGTGCTGGTCATGCTCCCCCATTCATACCATGAACCCAACATTAAAGCTAACAGGCTATGAAAGCTAACAAAGTGAGACTCAGACTGCCGAGCCTCCGCGGCTGCGCTCTCTCTCACCACTAGCTCTTCACTCTACCTTTCCGGAAGTATCATCTGCCCCTGGCTGCCACCACTAGGCAGATATCTAATAAATACAAAGCAGTACATACCTGAAAGGGAAGCAAGAAGCCTAAACTTTAAAGACAATTTGTATTTGGCTTTAAGAAAATATCAAACTTTTGAATATGATTAGTACACTTACGTTCGACTTGATCAGAGATTTTCCATCTTGAACTTAGTATCGCAGTGGCACAAAGGTTGAAAATAAGAATTTTTTTTTGTTTGTATTTTAGGGACGGGTCTACAGGGTGTTCAGGGTCCCACTACTAGATTGGTCTCATAGGGATCTGCATTTTACAGCCTCCCAAGAGCTGGGATTAGGCGCGTGTCACCGTGACCAGCCTCAACTGCTAGCTCAGCATGCTCTGGGGGCTGGTGTGGCAGGCTTAGGGATCGAACCACTGGCCCCTGCACCTCCTTGAAAACACTTTAATTGGCTGAGCTATTTGGCCAACCCTGAAAATAAGAATTTGAACTCAGGGAACTACATAATAAAATTGGACAGCAAGGGCTGGAGAGGTACCTCAGCGGACTACAACACCTGCTTAGACAAGTTTAGGCAAGTGCAGGAATCACGGTTCATCCTGGCACCATGAACCTCACCAGCCTTACCCACAGAGTAGGCTGAGCCAGCCACAAAAATAAATAAATGAGTAAATAAATAAACAAATAAATAATAAGGCAGATGATTTGGTCCATCTTCATTGCAGGGACTATTATGGAAAGAGACTGAAGCTGTGCTTGTGCCATTTGCTATGAGCTTGTTCAAGCCATAATTCTATGAGTTTATACTTATACTAAAATCATATAAACTCTCTGCGTTCCCGCAACTAACTTCCTGTTCCAGCCCAGACCCAAATCGCACCGCTGGGAGCTGAGCCTGCGCGCCGGCTGGGTCAGGATCCTTGGCCTGCCTTCCCTTTCCCCGCCCACCCTTTTTTTTGAACCCCTCCAGCCCAAGCTCCAGCACCGAACCCATCAAATAGCCCGTTTGGCAACCGATCTGGTCCAGGAGCCTATCAGGACTACTCAATCCCAAAGCTCCACCTCCACCTACAGACCACATCCGCCAGGATTCACAAAAGCTAGCAGCCAGAGCCCCAACACAAGAGTCAGGAACCTCTGTAGAAGAACCACCTTGGAGTCTCCAGACCAAACGCCCATAGACACAGCATAACACCACCAAAGTGCAGAGGCCGCTTCAATACAAAATGATAACAACAAGGAGTAGGAGGCAATCTCAGGACCCGTGCCCACCCAAACCAAATACAGAAGACACTATCATGGAAGAAAATGAGAATTATACAGATGAAACCTCTGAATTGGTAGCATCTGAGGCAGACACACAAGTGCAGAAACTTATAGAGCAACGGAGATCAGAGATAACATCTGAAGTAAAAAAAGAAATACATGAAGTGGAAAAACGGCTGGAGAAACGTATAGAGGACATCAGAGCAGAAATAATATCTAAAGTTGACAAAGACATGCCTACATCAATAGCATCCCAAGTAGGGGAACAACTACACAAAAGTAGAAAGGAGAACAGAACAGAAATAATCTCTGTATTAGAG
>PVJA010052638.1:0-12318 GCA_004027025.1 Myocastor coypus
GTTTTTTCAAAGATATTTATTGGACCTTTATAATAATACTATAAAATTATATGGACATATGTATTCTATCTAATTAAGAAAATAGAATATGAGAATTATGGCTCTAAGTTGTTTTACATACCAAACAGAAGCTAGAACTTATAGCTCTAGAACCAGCTCAGAACCGAACTGTTGATTTTCCAAAAAATAAATATAGTACTTAAGCTTATCACACAGATTTTCATGGATAATTATCAAGCTAGGAGCAGAAATCCTTGTGCATCAAGTACAAATAGTTTGTTTCTTTCTCCATGCCACACCCAAAGCAATAAACTGAGACCATTCTCTTGAGTCAGAGAGTTGATATATAATTAAATATATAATTTAAAAATGTAAGCATTTTTGAGCAATTTTCACTAGTTGCATACAATGCCAGATTTTTTTTTATTTTCAAAACAAAAATATCTGACTAACAGTGATTGACATATTGTCAATTTTCATCATTGAATCTATTGTTCAGATTTACAGATCTAGTTATGCAAGGTGGGACATATGATTGAATACCACCACATACTTCCAAGAAGTACTAAACTTTTGTTCTTGTTACTTATTTTTGTTACCTTTTTAAAAATTACTTTAATTGATACTATTCCTATACACTCTTTAAAGACATTGGAAATGGTACACATTTAGAAGACCAAGATGACAGGCATTTCGAGTCTGGTTTTGGTATTATACATTGCTGTCCTCAATGTAGTTGCTTAGTTCACAGATATCAACATAAAATGCCAGATGTTCTCTAAAAATTATTTAATCTGAACAAAACTCTGTGGAAGCAGAAAATACTTACATTTATTTGAAATATAGAAAAATAAAGACCTTTCATACTTAAATACAGTGTTCAAAAAGCTGGTACTTTTGTAGTAGCAAAACCAACTCCATCATTACATGACTTCTAGTCTCTGCAGTATCTCAGACAGAAAGCATGTACACCAACATCTTGCCAACTATAGATAACGTATGCCTCAAATAGGAACTAGGTTGCTCTGACACAGGCTCCCTTTTTAGATAAGAACAAATTTGGATGTGAATTATAACTTATATGGCTTTCCCACTCTAAAACATGACCAAGGTGCCTACATATTCTGGGAGTTATCTCCTTTTAGAAAAATGCATAACTTGAGTGAGATTATCTGTTTTTCCTTTCAGCTGTGAAGTCATGTTCTGTCACTCTGTTATAGGTGTTAACCTATCCCCCCACCCAGTATCAGCTGAGTCATTATAGTGACATGTGTTTTCCCATCATAGTAGCTGATATCATTCTGATGCAGGGATTAAATACCAAACTTAGACAAAAGAAGTAAGCTAGTAGAAATTTACAGTAAAAGTCACTTGACAACCAGCAAAATTATAAATGAGACAACAAGCCTCTTTTTTATGCTTTTAAAGTCATGATGAAAAATAAAGAGCATGTTTTGATACTGTCATTTATCTATTTTTTAAAATGGAAAGCAACATGGAATAAGATAGTTCATGTGCCGACTAAGGCTGATACATTACGTTTTATAGCAAATCGTGACCTAAAGGCAGTACAACATACCGCAGTTTGACTACCATTGCCAAACTCAAGACTCACAGGTCAACAGAACAGAAAATTTAAATGAAATAGACATTAGGTATTGTGATAGTTTCTCGTTCTTGTTCACAGAAGTGACATATGAGAACCAGAGTTTCTAAGCAGCCTTTTCGTTATACCACTGGAAACAAACCACTAATAATCTGTATATAGATCTCAACCAAGAGTGTCGATGAGATAGCTCAGGGGTCTAATCGCCTACCTGACAAGCGCAGGGGCCAGGATTCAATCACTTGCTTCACGTGCTGTGCCTGCCCCTCCTCTGGATACACTGAGCCAGCCACAGGGACCGGGCCCGGTTGGGCAGGTCTGTAATCCCAGCGCTAGTGAGACTGAAGACTGGAGGATCCCTGTGAACCCAAGCTACGAAGTGAGACACTTTGCCAAATATATTTTAAAAAATCTCAAACAAGAAAAGCATGGAGAAGCTCATCTGATGCAATGTCTACAGATGAAGAAAATAAAACCCAGTGAAGTGAGTTGAGGCCTAAATTCATACAGACATGCTGCCTCACAAACAAGCAATGCACCTTTTCTCCAAAATTTCAAGTCCTGTGTAACCTGTCTACTGTCCTGTGGGCTGAGGTTCCTGATTAAGGCACCAATGTCTCTATAGTTGCTTCAAGATTGTTCAGGCCCTCTTATCCACTAAGGAGTTATGTCTATGTGCCCTGTTTTTTTTTGTTTTTTGTTTTTTTTTTTTTTTTTTTTTTTTTTTTTTTTTTTTTTTTTTTTTTTTTTTTTTTTTTGAGACAGGGTCTCACTATGCAGTTGAGGCTGTCCTTGAGCTCAATTTTGTAGCCCAGGGTGGTCTCGAACTCACACCAATCCTCCTGCCTCAGCCTCCCGAGTGCTGGGATTACAGGTGTGAGCCACCACGCCCAGCTATGTGCCCTGCTTTATCATGTTTAATAAGACTAAGGCATAGTTAACACAAGCTGAAGACCTGAGATTTTTTGTGACTTGGCAAGATTTTATTTCATCTCCTCTTGGAATCTTTTGGAACTATGCTGATAGCTAACCTACAAGCTGATGACAGAGTTTTGCCCAACATGATTTTGTCATGCCAAGTTCACAAACAGTCAGCTCTAGGATTCTCACTGACCCACAGATAGCCTAAGATGTTGGAACCCAGCTGAGACCAGCAAGACACAAGACAGCCAGGCCCTCTGACAGTGACCCACACAATGGAGAGCTACACAAGGGTTGTTATTTTAAGCCACAGTCTTGTAGCAATCACTAAAACAGTCACAAATCCATTCAGAGAATGTCACCACCCAACTTGTCTCCAAGCAAGGCTTCTTCACTCTTCAATCTTCTTCAGAGTCACCATTCACTTTATTTATTTTATTTATTATTATTTTTATTTTTATTTTTATTGTCTTTTTTAAGACAGGGTCTCACTGTGCAGTTCAGGCTGGCCTTGAGCTTACTTTTGTAGCCCAGGCTGGTCTTGAACTCACAGGGATCCTCCTGCCTCAGCCTCCTGAGATCTGGGATACTCTTCATTTTAAATTATACATCTAGTCCTGCAATGCCGCTATATGAATGACTCATTTTTCTTTATTAAATAGCTATTTGAATAATTATGCTACTGTCCTATCCCATGGTGCTGCTACTCTCTTAATGTCTCCTATCTAGTCATCCCATTTTCGCTGCTAGACAAAGGTCTGTTCTGCAATGAGTATCTGATAATAGCATGGGTTTCTGTAATATTTTCAGAGGACTTTCACCTTCAATAAAATATCTTTCAAGCCGGGCGTGGTGGCACACGCCTGTAATCCCAGCACTCGGGAGGCTGAGGCAGGAGGATTGGTGCGAGTTCGAGACCAGCCTGGGCTACAAAATGAGCTCAAGGCCAGCCTCAACTGCATAGCGAGACCCTGTCTCAAAAAGACCAAAAAAATTTAAAAAAAAAATCTTTCAGATTTCATACCATGATGAAGCAAATATTCTCCTTTTTTTTTTTTGGAAAGAATCTCATTCCTGAGATGTGTGGAGTCGTGCATGACTGTAATTCCAGTACTCAGGGAAGCTGAGAGAGGAGGATACAAGCTCGAGCTCAGCCTAGGAAGATTGGTGAATTAGCAAGAACTTGTTTAAAGATTATTAAAAAAACATAAAAAGGCTGAGGATTAAGTTTAGGTTAATCTTGCCAAGTCTCTCAGTATAATCCTTAGTGTTATATACATACAAAAGTGTACCACCATTTAAGTTAAACAGGTACATTCTTAAACAGAAGCAATATTTCCCAAAGTGGACAATATGATCAAGTCATCAGTAATGATACAATATATTAGCTCCTCAAAGCAAATTTGTGTTTTGTTTTCTTCCTCACCTTTCTTACAGTTGGAACCTAGCTGTAGTGAGATAAACAATCTTGGGTCATGTAAGCACCACCACAACTCTATAGGGAGGAGAATCCCCAGAAAGAAGAAATCTAGCTGCGGGAATTCTGGTAGGACCGATGCCACCTGCAGTAAGCCCCTCCTCTGCCTTTGTATGAGGGCCTGAGACAAAAGCAGCCAACTAACTTCTATCCTTTTCTTCATTGCTGTGCATAAGATCTCAGTTGACAGCATCTTCCCCCATGGTCCAATTAATATACATAACTTTCATGCATTGCTGGGCAGTGGCCCCAGTTAAAGGTATAATCCTTCCTTTTTTCAAATATGTTGCTTCTTTTCTAATTCTGTAATATACCATTGTTTATTTCTTAGAGCATCCACCGGGCCTTTTACCTTAGCCTATCCTGTGGGTCCATGTTTTTGTGTTTGCTTCCTCCCTGTTCTTATCATGAAATCTTACTGTCTTCAGCCTGAGCTTAAATATCACTCATACAAAGCTGATGTCCCATGTATTCCTAAGTCTTTCTTTGATGTCCCAGTTTTTCCTTTATGTTTGGCTGTTGGAACTCATTCTAGCAAAGTACAAAGCACATTCTTTTGCCCCAGTCTGTCCATCTCTTGGACTCCTTGATAAATTCTGTAAATGAAAAAGAATGTCTCTTTCATTTATAGTTATATTAATTCCTTAATTGTAGTATGCTGCCTGAAGTGTATTAATTAGCATATGTAATGATTTGAAAAGTTAATTAAAAATCATGGGAAATCCTGGAAAGAAATATTTTAAAAATAAGAGTGACCTCTAGATAATAGAACTACAAGCACTTATTTAACTTCATTGGTTTTTACTATTTTCTGTCTCTAGAATGTGTGTCAATAAGATCAGTATGAGCAGTTCCTGTCTCAATGGAAGATCAGTTTATGTGCAATGAAAGCTACACTGAGAATAAAGAATCTAGACTCCATATTTTCCCTTACATCCTATCTTCAGAAGTCTTTTTGTCCTGCCTTCCACATGGGCTTTCATAAAAGCTTCAATTGTTATGGTTATTTGCAACTGAAATTTTGTCATCTGGGGAGATTCCAGGGGGAATTTATGGTCCAGCCCAAAATAACATTTACATAGAGGTTTTTTGGGGGGAGGCAGTGTATCAGGATTGAATTCATGACCTCATGTTTTCAGGGCAGGTGCTGTGCTACTGAATAATATCTCTGGCCCTAGGATTGAATTTCATATTCTGAAATTTAAAAATTTCCACAATTCTCCATAATACAGTTGTCCAGCTGCAGACCAAGTGGATTCGGATAAGGATGTTTCTCCAAAGAATTGGCTCCTCACACAAACTGAACGTACTCAGACATACTGATTTCCCCCTCAGGAGCTTGCAGATATTTCATACTTGTGTCCTTGATGTCCCTGACGTAGCAAGGTCAATTTGACTGATTCAGTTAGTATGTATTCAGTTACGGATTTCTCACTGCTAAAATCCTTCCTTAGGAAGGTAATGTCTCAAAGAATGGATATCCAAAGAAGTCTCCACACAAGTCATCAGTTAAATGAAGATTAGTCTTTCAATCTGATGAGTTTTCCTCATCTTCTGTAGTGAGGAAAAGCATCACACTGACCTTGCGCATGGAGGAGAACTGGGCTAGGGTAATGGAAGAAATCAGTTTAATCTCCTGCTCTAGCTTCAACTACTTCCATCATTCAAGTAACAGCAACAATACAAAGTTAACAGCTTGACATACTTTAGAATTTAACCTTGAAATATATTTGGACAATTTAGAGCTATTCAACACACAGATTCAATCAGTATAAAGAACCCATTAGTGATTGAGACCTACTTGTTAAGCAAAGAAAGGTAAACTCACTGTAACTGTACTGCAAATCTGACGATATCTGAAAGGAACTGGAAAATAGGATGAAAATTTTAGAGGAGAATTTATTTAAAGTAGAGTTGAAATAGTAATTATGAACTTATTTCCAATCATTGATTATGTACTCATATTGTAGAACGTTCATTAGTAGTCTGCTGATAACTAAAGGGAAATATATACTAATGTTTCTACAATTTCCCTTCATGTTTAAACCTTGCAGTATAGTATAGAAAAAATGTTATGGTTGAAGTTTCTGGTAGGGCTACTCAGAAAACTGCTTTCCATTATAATAAGACCCTTCTGTGCTAGAACTTGCGACTTATCCCGAGAAATTTTGTTGATTTCCCCTTGCATTTCCATTGAAATTGATTTAGCATATCATACCAAGGTGTGTTTAGTGTCTGGAAGGGAGTTACACATTGAGCTAAGCCTCAGAGCTTTGATTTACTTTGTCTCTGCAAAAATTTGTCTGGAATATCCCATATAGCTAACTCCAGTGGCAAGGAACTTACTATCTGTAGAAACAGCCTGCTTTATTTCTTTGGCCAAATTTATCTTTTTGTTTTATTACATTACAAAGCTGTTTACATATTCTCTCCATTGAAAATCCCAGAGGCGAAACATCTATATACCTAAACCATATATAACACACTTTGACAAGTGGGAACGTATTAACTAAGACCCAAAGTCCACAGATGCAGAAAATAGCAAGAAACAGAACCTGAAAAAACATCTCCTTGAACAGCCTGATTTTATTTTCATTTTATGTATTTAGTAAGGGTCTCATTACACAGATCAGATGCGTAATGATTCTCCTCTTTTAAGCCTCCCAGGCAGTGGGCTGACAATGTGCGCCACCACACCTAATTTAGTAGCATGCGAAAACTAGTGACATGCAAAGCTTACAAACCTTAAACATTGAAAGAAGATGAAGGCACAGATAGGTAGAAAGATATGCTATGTGCATGGACTTGGAGACTCAACATTGTTAAATTGTCCATAGTATCCACAGCTATACAGGTTGAATTCAACTACTTTCAAACTTCTTTTATATATATTTTAATTTTAATTTTAACTTTTTAATTTATGTGTTGCAGGGTCTCACTGAGCAGCTTAGTCTCATTGGGAGCCTCCTGTCTCAGCCTTCTCATGGGATTACAAGCGTGTGACACCACGTCCAGTTTCAGTGGCCATCATAACATGTGGTGCTGGGGATCAAATCTGGGGCCTTGCGCTTCCCAGGTGGGCACTTAGTCCACCAAGCTATCTCCCTATCAATTTCTTTTCTATTTACACCAAAATTATTTATTTTATTTTCCCTTTTTACTTTAAACTTCAGCTTCACAAGTAACTGATCAGACTTACAGAAAAACAACTTGTTGCTAATGTTAAAAAAATTTTTAACTTTTTTGGGGAGATAAAGTGTACCCAGTAATATAATTCAGGGTATTTATGCTGCAGGATTCTAAACCAGTGTTGCAACCATATTTTGTTAGATTTTAACATGAATCCAACAGTCTGCACATAACATATGTAGTGTAATCAGAACAGTATTCCCTGTTTCTTTATTGCCCTTGACAAATACACTCCCCGCTGTTCCTAAAGAATGATTTATTAAAACATGTTAGAGTACTGGCCTTTCCAAAGCAAACAGACAGACAGACAGGCAGACAGGCAGGCAGATGGACAGACAGGAAGATAATCTACCTGCTCTGGTTCAATACAATTGCTTTCAAATTTCTGTCACATTTCTCAAAAAATAGGAAAAACATGCCTAAAACTCTTAGGAATCAGAAGAAACCTGAAAAAACAAACAAACAAAAAAAAACTATCCCCCCCCAAAAACAAACAAACAAAAAAAAAAAACAAAAAACAAGAGTGTTGTTTAGAAAGAGCAAAACTAGGGGCATCACATAATTTGACTTTAAAATTGTGAACTCACCTATTTTAATCCAAATAACATTGTACACACACACACACACACACACACACACACACACACACACACAACCCACTTATGAAATAATGGTCCAGAATAATGGACCAGGATATACATTTAATCCACACATCTACTGTCAAGTAATATTTGACAAACATCAAGAACAGAAAGTAGGGAAAGGATAGTATCTTTAATAAATATTATTTCAACAAATAAGTGTTCATATTTAGAAGAAGAAAATTGAGGGGCTTATGTCACATAGTATGTAATAATCAACTCAAATGTTTCAACAATTAAGTGTAAGCCTTAATATATAGAACAGCAAGAACAAAATGGAGAGAAAGCTACATAACATTGATTTTTACAGTAAGATAATGATATGACTCCCACAAATCATAATATTAAATCTAATTTGTCAAACTAAAAAGCTTCCATACAACCAAGAATACAACAAGGAGAATGGAGATGATCTGCAAATTGGGACAACAAACCATAGATCTAATGAAAGATTAGTATCAAATATACATAAGGAATACATAATATCTGAACAGGAGGATAAAATAATTCAACTTCAATAAGCAAAGGATTGTAATTGGTTACTTGAAATAAGAGATAGAAATGGCTAGCAGTCACATATAAACATACTCAATACCACTAATCATCCAGGAGATAAAAATTCAAGGTAAAATGAGCTATGACATCATATTCGTTAGAACAATTATTATCGTAAAGAGGAAGACGAGTAAGTATTGCCAAACTTTTGAGGTATAGGAAATATTTGCATATTGCTGGTGGTGTTGTAAATTACTAGAAGCACTATGGGAAGTAGCATAGTGGGTTCTAAAATAATTAAAAATAGAACTACCACCATGTTCAGGACACACTAGAACTTTATGCAATATCTTATTCCCAAACTGTTAGAAGTACTGGTCATAGATTTGCCATTCCAGTGTTTATTTCATATTTTATTCTTAGTAATTCTTCACTACCATGGAAACCTTATCTTAGTTGATATTTTTGTGCATATTAACCTATTCAAATACTATGTCACTACTCTGAATTGATTACAGATTTGTACATATGATATACAACATTTTGGCCTCTAAATTGGGCTCACGATTGATTGGATTTGAATGTCGGAATATTGTTTTGAAATATTTAATTTAACTTTTAACTAAGCAATATCTAATTAATTTTCTGAACTTTTTAATTATAATTTTATTTTATGATTCATACTGTATCTTTGATTTACAATCTACTTATAAGACATGGGTGTGATATTTTCTCAGTATTAGAGTCTTTAAAAAGAAAAAATATATATGTATACACAAGAGAGTTAGAATATATATACAAATACTTTCTCTTAGTTCATTGAGAATAAAAGTTGCACTAATATTATTTAGACAAGATATCTGGTTTACATCTTGTCCTCCAAATAACTACTATGAAGGGACCCAGCGGGATGGCTCAGTGGTCTAAAGCGCCTGCTTGGGAAAGCTTGGGCGGCTTCAGGGACTGCAGTTCTATCCCCGGCACCACATGCTGCACCAGGCCTGCCCTCGGGGTGGGCTGAGCCGGCCATAAAAATGAGTGAATGAACAAACAAAGGTTCTGAAACAAGAAAAAAAAAAAACTACTATGAAGACAACAATATGCCTTATATTAATTATTGTAATCATCCTACTAACTCGTTTTGACATGGTTTCACTGCTATTTTAACTTTATTTTTCTCATTGAAATGAATAAAAAAATAGTACATTGGAAAAAAAATAGAACTACCATATGTCACAGAAACCCATTACTGAGTTTATCTCCAAAAGATGTCAAATCAGTAGGTCAAAGAGATGTCTTCAGTGTTCTCTTCACTGTGGCCCTGTTTGCATTAGCCAACATATGAAATCTATCAGTGTCTATTCCCTGCAGGAGGAGGTTAAGGACATGTGTATGTATATCTTTTAACACTAGCCAGCTGCAGTGAGGAAGGAAATCCTACCACATACAATAAAATGAAGGAGTTTGGAATGGTTATATCCATAGAATTCTAGTCCTAATCTTTCAAGGAGTCTCCACACTGATTTCCATAATGGTTGCACAACTCTGTATTCCCACCAGCAGTGGAGAAGTGTTCCTTTTGCCCCACAGCCTCTCCAACATTTGTTGTTGGTTGATTTCTTTATGATAGCCATTTCTTTGAGGGTGAGATGGTACCTGAGTTCCTTTTAATTTACATTTCATGAATGGCTAGCGATGTGGAGCATTTGTTCATGTATTTATAAGCTTTTAGTATTTCTTCCTCTGACAAATGTGTGTTCATCCCAGATCCCCATTTCTGGTTTGGGTCTTTGAATTTTGGGACCCTCATGCTTTTCAGTTCTTTATAAATTCTAGATAGAAGACCTTTGTGTGCATACTTATTAGTTAATTTTTTTTTTCAAAATTTTGGGGTTGTCTTTGCAACCAATTTGTGGGTTGTCTGTTGGTAATTTCTTTTGACGTGCAAAAACTTCTCAGCAAGAGGAGGTAGCACTTGTTGATTCTTGGAACTGTGACACATGCATTTTAGTTTTTGTCCACCAACTGTTTGCTTACACCAATGTCTTCAAGATTTCCTCCTGTGTTCTCTTCCAGGAGAATTAGTGTTTCTGTTTTAATATTTAGATCTTTAATCAATTTAGGCTTTAGTTTATTGCACGGTGATAGACCTGGATCAAGTTTTACTTTTTGATACATAGAGAGAGATCCAGCTTTTCCAGCCTCATTTGTTGAAGAGGCTATCTTTCTTCCAGTAAACCTGTTTGACCCCTTTATCAAAGACAAGATGACTGAGTGTGTTTGTATTTGATTCTGCATCTTCTACTCTGTTCCACTGATGCTTAGGTTTATTTTTTTTTTTTTTTGCCAATACCGTGCTGATTTTATCACTGTGACTTTGCAGCATAATTTTCAGTCAGAAATTTTAATGCCTCCTGCCTTATCTTTGTGGCCCATAAATCAGATGCAAAAAAGTTAAGAAATAAGCTAGAGATATAAAAACAAATATTTGGTGGTCTTATCTACATATGGAAGCTACAAAAGTTGAATTCATGGAGTTAGAGAGTAGAGTATGGTGACTGGGGTTATAAAGGAAGTGGAATTTTGGTCTAAGAATTCAAAATTTCATCTAGGTAAGAAGAAGCAGTTCTGGAGAACACTTGTAAAGCAGGATGACTGTGGTTAATAGCAACATTCTGCATGTTTGAACATTAATGAGAGTACATGGTTTATTTCCTCTCCACAAATGCAATAAGGCAGAAATAATATGTTGGTTACTTCCATCTGGCTACTTCGTAGTCTGTACATAATTCAAACCTTCTGTGATATGTGATAAATATGTACAATTTTTATTTATCATTCATAAGGTAAATTGGAAAGGAAAATAAATTTCATAGCCCATAAATAAAGTTTTATTAGGACCCACCCACGTGCATTTGTTTGCCTGTGGCCTGTGGCTGCTGTCACCCTGGAAACAGCCTTCAGTAGTGGTGACAAGGCCAGAGCCTCAAATACTGAAAAAGTAGTATGTCATGCAAGCTATTTGCTGACTACCTTTCCTTTCCTAGACTACAAATATAAGACATCAATGTGTTTTAATGTTCTAGTGTCTATATTATAAATCTATAAATAAAATTAAGTGAAGCTAAAGTGGTAAGACATGGTATTTAACACAAAATAGCTATACTATCATCATCTCAACATGTAGTTAGTATAAATATCAAAGTGAACCATATCTGGCCCCGTTCTCATAGGACATCTTCAAAATTCGGTGTGTGATTTATGTTTACACTTCCTCTGCATTCACACTACATTTCAGATCTTCCATACAGCTGTAGCTGCAGCTGTTAAAAGAAACCCTGTGTGTCTTGGGGACAGAGGTTCTCACATTCAGTTCAGGCTCTAACTATCAAATAGCACGCTTGTGGATCAGTGTGCTCCTCATGTCTCTGTGCTATGGCCCAGCTAGTAATCTTTGCTGGTGGCTGCAAGGACCGAGGTTGGTTTACTAGGGCTGCTTGTGTCAGGTTAGAGAGCTAAGACCACTTGAATGTCTATTGTTTGTCTCTAGAGAAGCTAAAGCCCCATGTTCTGGACTGGATCCTTCCATCTAGGCCTTGCATTTCTATTTTAGGGTAGGAAGAAATGTCATCTCTTTTGCTTCAGAGATAATTTTATTGTTAATGAAGTCCAAGTCCAATTAGCTTTCTTGGCAGCTCCATCTGACCGTGGATTCTTATTATACGCGTGAGAAAATATCACCTCTGTCTTTTTATAAAAGCGTTGTGATTAAAGCCACAGAAGCCCATCTTATTTAAGTAGGGTTTTTCCTTTGATTTTTTTACTTTGTGTTGTAATTCAGAACGGTCCTTCCAGGGAACCCGAATGGCTAATAAACATAGCTGTGTTTGCCCATTACAATATAACTATGTCACTGTTCACATTGTGTAGAGGAAATATGTTGATTGATAATATTGACTCAAGTTCTTATTATTTTACCCATTTAAAAA
>PVJA010052639.1:0-12300 GCA_004027025.1 Myocastor coypus
ATTTTCTCTCCTGTTGAGCATAGTATCCAAGGCCCTTTTCTTTATAATTCTATGAATGATGGGGGAAAAAGTAGGAAATAAAGGATTCTGTTCAGGGAAACTATGGATTAATTTTTTAATAAAGACTAATAAAAAGTTAGTTTTCTGATAAATTTAAATCCTCTTTTGTTCAGGGGAAAATGTTTTAGGTAAATAACATTATAATAGATTGATGCAGAAGCAGAATGTATAAATATGAATGTTTCCTTTCCTGAGTTCAGGAATTTATGTTAGAAAAAATGTCTCATAAGCCAGTGTGATGACACATAACTGCAATCCCAGTATCCTGGGAGGATGAGTCAGGAGGACTGCAAGTACAAGTCCAACCTGGGCAGTTCTGCAATGTAACAGAAACTCTATCTCAAAGAAAAGGCCTAGGTTGTAGCTCATTGCAGAGCCCTAGGCTCAAGCTCCTCTTCCACTACAAAACAACAAAGACCCCTAGCAAGTCAACAGAGATATTACACTTTGTAAGAGGGAGGTGTTGTTACTAGTAGGTTTGTTGGTTTTGTAGCTTCCTGTCTTGGGCTGTACCAAGGTACATAAGAGCTATACCATGCCTTATGTTACAAGTTTAAAGATGACACATAAATTTTTATTTCAGTTACTGACAATAGATTTTTATATAAAGATGCCATCTTTATTTTTTAAGGTCCTTTAATATTGGATTTGAAAATTATTTTGGATGATTAAGAGATTAAAAGGTTAATCAGAGAAAATGTTCTAAATTGATGCAGTTTTACTGTGCATCTATTTTCATTTTATAGCATAAATGAGCTTTGTTCATAGTTGTATAGATTTTACCTACACTAATACACTATGCAAAGCATAATAAAATTATTCCTTATACTGCTTTTTCCAAAATAAAAACCAATCATACAAGATTTTTTAAAAATTAGTCTGGAAGACTGAAGTTTAAATTTTATTTATTAAAACAAGCAAAGAAAACTTGGTATGGAATGCACATCTCTAATCTTAGCACTGGGAGGCTGAGGCAGGAGATTGCCAGCAGTTTGAGGCCAGCCTGGCTACAGGGTAAGACTATTTCAAGAAAAAAAAAAAAAAAAAAAAAGTTAAGGAAATACTGAGTAACATCCTCATTTATACTTTATGTGTCACGGAATTTAAAATCACTAATAAGGTACTTTGGCGATTGTGGTATATTCAGATGTTATGTAGAGAAATTTTTGTATTGTATAATGCCAGAAATTAGCCGTGTGTTTAAAAATGAATAATAGGCATTGTAATTGATGAACAGAATGTCTCAGCTTGTCACCGTCTTTTCCCTGTAGAACTTTCCATCTGTTTTTTAACACTGATAATGATACAAATAAAAATCTCAATATCCTGGTAATGGGAAGAGATTTTATGCTAATAATTTTACTTCTAGAAAGTAAAGTCTGGGATTCGATTCTCAGCATGCCATGCTTGCCCTGTCCCCAGGGGTGCACTGAGATGATGATTGAAACTGGGCATAGTGGTATGCATCTGTAATCTCAGTGCTTGGGAAGCTGAAAACAGGAGAATCACTATAAGTCTGATCTATGTAGGGAGACCCTGTAGAGCCTGTACTAAATACATTTTTTTAAACAGCAAGTATATAAACATATAATAGGTATGTGTACTGAGAGAATAAAGAAGTTATATAAAAAAATTTTCCCACTCCCATTTTTATTACTTTGATGAAATTGGAGGCAAAAAGGAAATAAGAGTGGGATATATAACTCAGAAAAGTATATTTTTAAAAAGTATATAAAAAGGAAGTTTGGCCCATTTTTTTAGTTTTGGTTTGGTCTGTGAAGTTCATGTCAGCTATGAGTAAGTTTCTGTTAGTTTTCTTTATGTTCTTATGTGGGTTTTTTTGTTTGTTTGTTTGTTTTTTTGGGTGTGTGTGTGTGTGTGTGTGTGTGTGTGTGTGTGTGTTTGAGACAGGGTCTCATTATGCAGTTCAGGCTGGCCTTGAGCTCACTTTTGTAGCCCAGGCTGGTCTCAAACTTGTACTGATCCTTCTACCTCACCCCCGAAGTGCTGGGACTACAGGCATGCACCACCACGCCTGGCCTTATGTGTCCTTTTCTAGGAGAAAAAGTGCAAGCATTTTTTTCATAAGCGTGGATAAACAGTAAAATATCCATATTTCTCCCTCTATTTAATGTACATCACAATTATCTTTCAATGAATTGATACTGAAAATGAATGAAATAAGTGTGCCTTTATAATTAAAATTTAGATTTAGAGCTTTGCTTAAATATAAGCACACAAAGAAAATTGATTTGAATACCACATTTTTATTAACTGATAATAGGGACATTGTTTTTCCATTGAAGTATTTTCAGCACTGAAGAAAAGAAAGGGGCAAAAAAAAAAAAAAAAGCAGAGCCACACCCTGCACTTTGGGCTGGCTTTGTGCTCACTTTTGTAGTCCCCAGGCTGGTCTCAAACTTGCAGTGGTATTCCTGCCTCAACCTCCAGAGTCCTGAGATTATAGACATGCACAACCATGCCCAGCTGCACAGTCAGCACAGCATGTGGGGACTGGAGATCTAACTTGGAACCTTGCACTTGTCAGGTAGGTGCTTAAGCCACTGAGCTGTTTCCGTAGCCCCTGAAAATATCTTTTGAGCAATGTTTGATGATGCTATCTGTGACCCTAGCACTTAGGATGCTCAGGCAGGAGGTCCAAGGCTATGGTAGGCTGCATAGCAAGCTCATGGTAGCCTAGTTAACCTATGCACATTGCCTTTATTACCTTTCTAATGTATAGATAAAAAGTGTTTGGACTATATGAAATAGAAATCTAGTACATGTATCATGATGAGTGGAGTGTGTGTGTTTGTAAAGGTGTTAGCTGTTTTCATTAAGTAGGTTTTTAAACATGTCTTTAGGATGGTTTTTAAGTAGGATATAAGAAATGAACTACTACATTATTTTTGCTTTCAAATCTTACCTGTCATTTTTAATCTAGATTCATAGTTGGCACTAAAATGCTCTTTTCATCAGCAATTATTCTTTCCCAGTAAGTGACTAATCTTTATTATGTTCCACAAATACTCATTCTCATTCATTTTTCCTAATTCATATATACATCATATATTCTGAGTAATCTATTTCAAACTTAATCATATCTATAACAGTGTTCTTAAGTTTTCTTAGTCAAAATTGTGATAGTGTTTTTCCTGATGGCATTAGACCACAGTATAATATAACCAGTGTTTTTAGATCTAGTATAGCCTTGAAGCTGTTAATATCTACAGTTTTCCAAAATAAAAAGGCATTGAATAAATTCTTAAGTTTTTCTGATCACTTAATAGTCTATATATAGGCTAAATTAGAGACAAATTTTGTGTAAAAAATCTAAGGCCAAAGGCCAGTGAGATAGCTCAGCATGCTAAAGGACTTGAGTTCTATCCCTGGTACCACTTGGCATGGTGATACACACCTGTAATGCCAGTGCTGGGGAGGCTAAGACAGAAGGTTCACTATGACTACAAGCTGTGTAGTGAGACGCAGTCTAGTTTAAAACAAACAAACAAAAAAACCCTTTTTTTTTTAGTGACATAGTTTTATCATTTGAAAGATTACTTATTCAAAGCATGGTGATAGTTCCAGCTACTTAGAGGCTGAGGCAGGAGTATCATTTGAGCTCAAGAGTTGAAGATCAACTTGAGTACTATATGAAGACCCTGATTCAAAAAAAACAAAAACAAACCCTATATATATATATAGGGTTTGTTTTTGGTATATATATATATATTTGTTTAATATATATATGTTTATATATATATGTTTAATATATATATGTTTATATATATATATGTTTCCTAGTTTACTGAAGAAGGATGTGTATATGTGTGTATTTCCACTTAATCACTTAAATTTATTACTATTTTTGAGTATACAAAATGATTAGCTGCTTATGCTATTACAAACGTAGCTTGTAATGTTAGACTAAAAGGTAGGCTTTAGCTGTTATCAAAAGCTTTTATTAATTAAAATGTCAACTATTATAAGAAATCTTTTTTCTAATTTTCTTCTAAAATCTGATTTTGAGAACATTTCAATTTAAGATACATTAAAGTTAGAGGTTTATAGCAGGGTGTAGTAGCACACATCTATAATCCCAGCTCTCAGGAGGTTGGGTAGGCAGATTCTTGTGAATTGGAGGCCAACCTGGTCTCCAAAGTGAGTTTAAGACCAGCCTGAACTACACAGGGAAACCCCATCTCAAAAAGACATTATAAAAAAAAATTAGAGCTTCTCTGATAGTATACTAGTCAACTTTAAAATGCTATTTTTGGTGTTCTTTCTTTTGATAATGTTTTTCTACCCTAAATAATGTATTTCTTTACTTAGTGGGCTCAACATATAAATTCATAGTTGCTACTCTTGTATTTTGAAGAGGGAAAGTTACAATAGACATTTATTTTGCTTTTCAGAAGGCTAACAGAAATAAGTGGTTCTGGCAGGGAGACACCATGACCACTTAATCCAGTGGTTCTTAACCTTTCTAATGCCGTGACCCCGTAGTACAGTTCCTCATGTTGCGGTGACCCCAACCCAACAAATAATTTTGGTGGCTACTTCAAAACTGTAATTTTGCTACAATTATGATTTGGAATGGCTTTAGGCAACCCCTGTGTTTTGGTCATTCGACCCCCACCAAGGTCGCAACCCAGAGGTTGAGAACCACCGACTTAAATCTCTTAAATAAGAATTTTAAAAATGTTTATTTCTTCATTTAGATTTTTTTTTCTGCAATACCAGGGATAAAAATCAGAACCTTGCACTTCTCAAGCAGGCACTTAAGCCACTGAGCTGTCTTCCTGGCCCTTTCATTTAGAAGTTGGATTACTTAGGTAAATTCGTAGTGAGTTGACTATAGTGACAGTTTCTATGTTTCTCCCCAAAATTGTGATGTGTTACAATGAGTTTGTTGTTACAAGATCTTTTACATTTCAGACTTTTTTCCTATCCTCTTTTTTTGTAATAACTTATTCATAAACACTATTCCCAAGCATTTTTTTAAAAATGTATTTCATACAGGTTCTACAGGATCTCACAATGTAAATCAGACTCATAGTGATCCTATTTACAGCCTCCCAAGTACTGGGATTATAGGCACGTGCCACCACTCCCAGTCTCAATCACCATCTCAGCGCACCCCAGGTGGCAGGGCCAGCATGCAGGCCCCAGGATGGAATGAATCCCCAACTCCTATATCAGCCTTAGCAGGCACTTTAATCTGCTGAGCTATCTGGCCAGCAGTACCAGACATTTTTTTGTGGCTGCTGTTTAACATTAGCTTCATATAAAACTTGTTAGTAAACTATGTATCTGATATTTTCTGTTCAGATACTGAACACATGGCTTTCCTTTCCTTAAATACTTGATAATTTCTACACTTGAAGGAAAAAAGTAGAATAAGATATCTGACCATTTTCTATCAAACTCATTGCTATGAAAGAGAATCCATTAAATTAAAACATTTGGGCGTATTTGACTACTCTCCTTTGTCAGTTTTTCTGGGCCCCACATCACATTGTTGATGGAGAGTGGCATGTTTTAAATGCATGTATCTACACATAGTTCAGAATGGTTAACTAGACATTCAGAGTGAATTATCAAAAGATTTAGAAATTTTGCTGCTGCTTAAATATTTAAGGCATTCAAAAAGTTGTGTATCTTTAAATGTTCCTTCTCATTCTATTACAACTGACCATGAAAAAGAATATATGGTCTTATTTATATCAAACTATTGACTGTGCAAACTGTGATTCATTGGCTGTTTGTATATGAAAAAAGATTTTAAAGTTAAGGAAGTTTTTAGACTTACAAATGTGTAAATAATCTTAGTGTTTTCATAATGGAATTACTGTTAGCTTGGTGCAGTACATTCTTCATTTTTTAAAATTTAAGATACATGTTTTGTTACATGGAGTTTTTTTTTAATGTGTGTATACGAGTTAATGTTTGATTTGTTTTATATAGTATGATTAAAATAATAGAAAATTTTGCACATTTTAATACCTTGGAAATTTGTATTCTAACAGTTTTTAAGAATGTATTTTGCTTGTACATAATAAATTACCTTTGTATGTCAAAAAGAGTTTAAATCAAAAAGGCTAATACTGAAATCACTTTCAGTTTATTTATAACTTTTAATTTATAGTCTGCTATAATTCTTTGTAAATACAAATTCAATACAGTATTGGAGGGCTTTTATGAAAAAAAGATAAAATTTTATAACAAAATAATAATAATTTTACACTGTATCATCTTTAAAACCATTCTTCAGAGTACAAGGCAAAGACTGAAAATATTCTTACCAAGTTGAAACAACAACAACAAAAATAAGAATAAGAAAATACTACCCCAAATTACATATTCCATTGTTGCAAAAATAACTATTTTAATAAATGTTTTATGTATACAAAGTTTTGTGTCATGTTTGTTTCTTAATTTGTTAAGCAAAAATTAATCATTTCTTTTCTAAAGAATGGCATTTCTTATATAGTCCCTTGTGCACAAGATAAATGTTAATCAACTTTTCTAATATATACATACTGTATTAGCCTTTCATTTTAAAGTCAACTCTGAAATATTGTTGAATTTTTTTACCTTAGCAAATTTTTTTTTGTTTGGGGAGTCCTGAGAATGGAGCTCAAAGGCTTGCCTTGCTAGTCAAGCATTCTGTCATTAAGCTGCACACCTACTCTTCTCCATTAACTTTTCTGACAATCTTGATACTGACCTTGCTCATGTGTTCTTATTAAAGTTAGGATTATCCTAAACCTTACTTGTAAGATAAAATCCAAAATGTCTTTCAAGTTTTTCCTTGTACTTTTGTCTCCGCATGCAAAGTAACATGACAACATGATCATTAGCTTTTTTGTTTTTTTGGTCTTTTTGAGACAGGGTCTCGCTATGCAGTTCAGGCTGGTCTTGAGCTCACTTTTGTAGCCCAGGCTGGTCTCGAACTCACACCAATCCTCCTGCCTCAGCCTCCCAAGTGCTGAGATGACAGGTATGTGCCACCACACCCAGCTGATCATTAGTTTTTAATATCACTAGCTAGTCACAATACTACATTTTATTGACACTTCAACTAGAATGTTAGTTTATGTAATTGTTCTGTGTAGGCATCCGTTCACACACTGTACAGTCCAAATAGTCATAAAATACACTTATAGAAGCATTCCTAGATTACACCATTATAACAAACTTAGGGGATATAGCTCAGTGGCATGTGCACCTGCCTGGCAAGCACAAGGTCCCAAGTCCAAACTCCAGTACTTTAAAAAAAAAATTAGATCAGTTTATCCATGTTATATATCATGTCATATAATGATGTCATCATGATTGTTAATATGTTCTGTTGCCCTTCATCTCACTATGTGGCATTGGCTGGCTTTGAACTCGTGATGATCCTTGTGCCTCAGCTTTCTGAGTGCTGAGGTTGCAGACGTGTGACACCATGCCCAGCTTTTGCCTTTAATCTCAAGTTTTCTCTGTAAAACTTTATAATTATTATATGTTAACATTATACAAGGATTCAACTTCTGTACAACCATAATCGATAAAAAATAACAGTTCTCTAATTAGCCCATTGGTGTTGCTGTAACAGTTCCCTAATCGCTTTTCCGCCCGCTCCCCCCTCCTCCCAAGTGCCGCTCTGGCTGCACCGCGCTCGCTCTGAGCTCCCGGCTCCTGCTAAGCTGGCGCAGTCGCTGTCTCCCTCAGCCACCATCATGATTATCTACCGGGACCTCATCAGCCACGACGAGATGTTCTCCGACATTTACAAGATCCGTGAGATCGCAGACGGGCTGTGCCTGGATGTGGAGGGCAAGATGGTCAGTAGAACAGAGGGTAACATTGACAACTCGCTCATTGACAATGCCTCTGCTGAAGGTCCAGAGGGCGAAGGCACCGAAAGTACAGTAGTCACTGGTGTAGATACTGTAATGAACCATCACTTGCAGGAAACCAGCTTCACAAAAGAGGCCTACAAGAAGTACGTCAAAGATTATATGAAATCAATCAAAGGCAAACTTGAAGAACAAAGACCAGAAAGAGTAAAACCGTTTATGACAGGGGCAGCAGAGCAAATCAAGCACATCCTTGCTAATTTCAAAAACTATCAGTTCTTTATTGGTGCAAACATGAATCCAGATGGCATGGTTGCTCTCCTGGACTATCGTGAGGATGGTGTGGCCCCATTTATGATTTTCTTTAAGGATGGTTTAGAAATGGAAAAATGTTAACAGATTCAATGGTAACCTTGGATCTATCACTTGTCATAACTGGCTGCTGCTTGTCATCTGCACACCAGGATTTTAGACAAATGGGACTGATGTCATCTTGAACACTTCATTTATTTTGACTGTGATTTAGTTGGAGTGAAGGCATTTTTTAGGGAAAAAACACATCATGTAGGTTGTCTAAAAATAAAGTGCATTTAAATTCACTTGAGAGAATGCCTCTTAGTTTAATACATATCTAAACTAAGTCTATTGTAGTATTCATGGAGAAGATAGAATCTGGTCAGAGACCACTGTTAAAAAGCATAAGACTGTCTTCAAATAACTACTGCAGTGGAACTACTTCTGAGACTGGAATATAAGACAAGAATCAATTCTGAGTTGCAGAGAAGGGAAAGAGACTATGTTTATAGCAGTGCCAACATTTGAAGTGGAGCCTTACATATCTCATCACCTACAATGGTAGTAGTTAACCCTGGAAGAGATTACCAAAAGAATAAAAAGATTTAACTCAGTTGGAAGCAACAAAAAAAAAAAAAAAAAAAAAAGTTCCCTAATCAACCCCTTAGTATTGTTGCTGATTTGACTTATGGAACCCCTGTATGATCAATCTGTGATTTAAAAATAATGAAATTTGGCAAGAGGACATAACTTGCCATGACTTTTGGTAAACTTAAATATGTCTTTCTGTTGAAAGCTATTCTCTATATATGAGTGAAACTGTAAGACATGTTAAGTGCTATATACTTTTATGTATTTCTGTAGTGGGACTATCCTCACAAGTTAAGGCTGCCAATGGCCCCGCCTATATTTCCAGTTCTCTTTGGGTTTGCTTTCAACTCTGGAATATTGTGTCAGAGGTATACCTCATAACTGCAGGTCAAGCAATAGTAGAATAAGCTACAGCACTCCTTGAGACCCATTTATTAAAATGAAAAAGGGAGAATATAATTGAAAAATTCCCTCCACAAAAACAAGTATCTAAACCATTATTTTCTTTAAAATTTTAAAAATGTGATTCAGAAGGTTTTACCACAGTAGGGAAACACTTTATTCTCATAATGGATATGCCCAATAGAATTGTTAACCTGGAGGAAGGAGGAGGTATATATCTGGTAACAACAATTGAAACTTTAGAAAACATCAAATCAGAAGTAATCTGTGAGCTGCAGAGAAGATGTCACAAATGAAGACCATGTTTGGCGATTTGAGCAGATACTGCCAAAAAAAAAAAAAAAAATTATGTAAACCATGAATGTTCAGCATAGGAAGAAATGGAATCCATAAGGCAGATTCAAGGAGATATACAGTGGAATAAAATTCTATTTTAAAGTATTTGCAACAGATTAAGCCACTGTGAGGATAGGATCTCATACGGAAGACAAGTTTGCAACTAACAACCATGAGAAGAAAGATTTCACAGAAATAGTAAGAGACCAAGATGATTCAAAAAAGAAACATTTAAGATTAATTGGAGTCGATGAAAAAGGCAATAGCACAAATGATGTTTAAAAAAAAAAAAAACTGAGACTGGGGAGATAGCTCAGGGGTACAAGTGCCTTCCTGGCAAATGCAAGATCCTAAGTTTGATCACCAGTTCTGCAAAAAATAAAAAATAATAAGATTGAAAAAAAAAAAAAACTGTTACAGACATCATGATATAAAACGTTCCCTGATTGAGAAAAACAATTTGGCATATAGTTAAGTGAGGCATATAGAACTCTTGATTGTGACCAGGACCAAAAACCTCCAGCTAGGGATATCATACACAAGACTCCAGAAGTTCCAAACAACAATAGAATATTAAAAGATGTTAGGGAAAAGAAATCAATAAAAACTCATCAGAATCATAGCTAATTTTTAGCATAACCCAAGTCAAGGAGAGTTTTTTGTAAAATATTTCAAGCTCTAAAAGAAAACCTTCAATCCAGATTTTTATATCATGCAAAAACTATCTTAAAATTGGTAGAGAAATAAGACGTTTCCTTGAAAATAGCTGCAGAGACTTATGGCCATTGGGCAAGCAAGATAGCACAGTGGACTAAGCACCTGCTTAGGCAAGTGCAGGTTCCAGGGTTTGATTACTGGCACCACTTGCTGTGCTAGCCCTGCCCCCTGGGCAAACTGAGTTGGACACTGAGACCAGGCATGGTGGCTCATGCCTATAATCTCAGTGCTGGGGAGGCTTAAAACAGGAGAATCACTGTAAGTTCAAGCTGCATAGTGAGACCCAATACAAAGAAAATTTATGACTATCAAATGAGTTCTCCAAAATATTTTGAATGACATTCTAGAAATATGTCACAAGGACTACCACCCTATAAACCCTAACAAAAGGAACTCACCAGGCAAGGCAAATAGGTAAAGAGAAGGAAGGAGGAAGAAAAGGGGAGGATCCAACAACAGAAAAATAATATGACAAGGATAAAGCAGTTCATATCGGTTGTAACCATGAATGATCCCAATTCACTAATCAGAAGACACAGGCTGGCAGAATAGATCAAGAAACATGATCCAATAATATGCTGCATACAAGAAACATTTAATTAAAAAAGATAGAATTCAAAATTTAAAAATTCATAGACTAAAAGTCAAAAGATGGAAAACAATGCACAATGTTATAGTTTGAGTCTAGTTGTCCCTCCAAAGTCTTATGCAGTCATGGGCGGGGACCTCAAGATTTGGAAATTAACTCATAATCCACTGGGATTATGGGTGTTAGTACTGCTGGAATTATGGGTGTGAGCACTTCCCCCAGCCTGGGGCTATCTGTTACATAAGAGACCGACAAGCAGACTTTCTCTGTTGTCATTGTTGCTGCTACTTCTCCCTTTGCTCCTCTTGCTCTTGCCACCACCATGAATGGTCCTTTCATCTTCTTAGCAGACGTTTTAATCCGCTGAGCTATCTGGCTAGCCTAGCAGCTGTTTTTTTTTTTTTTTTTTTTTTTTTTTTTTTTTTTTTTTTTTTTTTGATCTCTTTGTTTTCTCTCCATGGTTTTCTCCTACTGCCAATTGTAGAATACTAAGGAGGCAGTTTTTACTGAAATATTCAGTGAGCTATCTGGAGCAAAGCTATCTTTTGTAGCTTTTTTCTAACATCTGGAGCTGAATGACTAATGGACTTATCAGTGACAAAAATCTGTCTATTGAATTAGGATCTTAAGAAGTATATTTTACCAGTGCCTCAATTATACATTCTAAGAAAGCAGAGGGGTTTTGATCATTCTCCTGATAAATAGCTGAAAAGTTGAAATAATTAGAAGGCTTGGTTTTAGGTGATTTTTTTTTGTTTTTTTTTTTTTTTTAGATCTTTAAGAATATACACTTGACAATGTCTCCTGCTGTAATGCCCTGCCTAGCTTTTAGGCCATCAGAGGTTTTGTGTAGGGACCACCTAGGCTCCCATGGCAACTGGTTGTTCCCCTGGCTGTAAATCTTCTGGCTGTTTAAGATTAACAATAAGATATTTATCCCCAAATGTAATAGAAGCTTGTCTCTCATTAGAAATCAAGGCTGATTTAGTTATTATTTTTATAGATTTAATTTTATTTCAAAGAGTAAAAATAGCAGAAACAAAGAGAGAAAACAGTAAAAAGTAAGAGTACATAAAGTACAGAATTTCAAAACAAGAAAAATTTAACAATGGTTGCATTACATATTTTGATCATCAAATCAGTTTAGATCTATAGACATAGGTATGTAAGACTGATCAAACAAATAAATGTTAACACTTTTTTTTTTTTTTTTTTGTCTTTTTGAGACAGGGTCTCGCTATGCAGTTGAGGCTGGCCTTGAGCTCACTTTTGTAGCCCAGGCTGGTCTTGAACTTACACCAATCCTCCTGCCTCAGCCTCCCGAGTGCTAGGATTACAGGCGTGAGCCACCATGCCCGGCTAACACTTTCAATAAACATTTTTTTTATAATTTTTTATTTTATTTATTTTTTCTTGTTTCAGAACCTTTGTTTGTTTATTCACTCATTTTTATGGCCGGCTCAG
>PVJA010052640.1:0-12300 GCA_004027025.1 Myocastor coypus
TCCTGCCTCAGCCTCCTGAGTGCTGGGATTACAGGCGTGCGCCACCACGCCTGGCTAAAAATGATATTTTATACTTAGCAATTTTTAATGTTATGGGCTACTTGTACTTTGTTGATATGAAAAAGTAAATGATTTTGGTAAAAGGTTTTTTCCCACAATTGTTTATTTCTTTACATTAGCTTTTTCATTCTCTGCCATCCAAAAGTGTCACTGAATGTAGATCTAATGGGAATAATTTTTTTTTTTTTTTTTGATGGGACCGGGGTTCAAACTCATGACCTTGCGTTTGCCAGGCAGGCACTTGTGCCATGGAGCTATCTTCCTGGCCCCCTAATCTTATATATTTATGATCCCTGGTAACTGCTTTTCTTTTTTGTTTTGTAGTTTAAAAAGTGTTTCTGGCCCAGCAGGATGGCTCAGTGGTCTAAAGAGCCTGCAGGCGGCTGCAGGGACCAGGGTTCAATCACCAGCACCACATGCTGCACCAGCCCTGCCCTCAGGGCAGGCTGAGTGGGCCATAAAAATAAACAAACAAACAAAAGTTCTGAAACAAAAAAAAAAAAAATTAAAAAGAAAGAGTGTTTTTGTTGTTCAGAGGGTTGATTTTCTTTCTGTTTAATGCTTTCATAACCCAGGACAACAGCTAGCAGCCATCACTGCCTGGGATTCCTCAGCCAGCAATCTTACTGCTCATATAACACTAGTAACCCCATTTGGTGGGTAACTGGTATCAGTTGTTCTTTCTCTTATATACCTTTTATTTAAAAAATGATTTATACAAGTATATTCCACATGCATGTTGCTTTTTCTTTAGGTAAGTTGCTACACGAAATTTGATTACTTGCATTTTTATACATTGTGAAGTTTAAGGTTAGTAGGCTGCTCAGGATGTTAAGTGTTAAGTTCACAGTTCAGTGGAAGATAGTGAAGGTCACCAAGAAAGATGTAAGTGGACTTAATAGACTTTAGAATTTGGTGGCTGCTATTGTTCTTAGACTAAAAGTGACTATTGAACAGATCTGTAGCATTTCAAATTGAAGGTGATTTCCTTTTTCTTCAAGGAGGCCAACTTTCTCTCTCTCTCTCTCTCTCTCTCTTTCAAATTTTTGTGGCTGGTTCAGCATGCGGCATGTGGTGTTTGGGATCTAACCATGGTCCCTGTGTTTGCCTACACTTGCATAAGCAGGCACCTTAGTCTGCTGAGCTATCATCAGCCCCATGGCCAATTTTCAAAGTTAAATTGAATGGACCTACTGTTATAGAGTATTTTTGCTTATGATTGTGCTTTTAATTATTTTATATAGAAAGGAAAGTTTTTTTTTTTTTTTTTTTTTTTTTGAGACAAGGTCTCACTATATATAGTCCAGGCCAGCCTTGAATTCACTGTGTAGCCCAGACTTGCCTCACTCATGGCAGTCTTCCTGCTTTGGCCTTCCAACTGCTGGGATTACAGGCAATCACCATCATGCTTGGCTATGAATTTTAATTTTTGTATTCTTACTGTATTGACTTTTGTTTTGTTTGTTTGTCTGTTTTTGGTACTGGGAATCAAACTCAGGACCTGTGTTTGCAGGCAGGCACTTGTGCTGTCTAGCTGTATCTTCATTCCCCTTCTTTTTTGTGACAGGACCTCACTATCAGTTCAGACTGGATTTGAACTACATAGCTCACGCTGGCCTCAAACATGAAGCGATTCTTCTGCTTCATTCTCCTGAGTGCTGGGATTACAGGCATGCATCACCACACTGTACTTAAATTTTGTTGGTTTCCGAGAAAAGATGAAATTTATTATGGAACATTAAAACTTAGAAACATTTTCACTAGCAACCTTAGTCTTTCAGTGTTTGAAGCTTCTAAAAGATATATAGGATTATTTTATTTTATTAATTGATGGTTTTTGAGACAGTGTCTTACTCTGTGGTTCACAGTGGCCTTGAATTCTGTGTGTAATCCAGGCTGACCCTGATCTTGCATTACTCTTCCAGCCTCAACTTCCTGAGTGCTCAGAAGGAGGGACTATTTAGGAAACAAGTACTGCTCATTTAGTTGTAGGTAGAAAAAAAACAGCCAAATAATTGTTTGTTAATTTAAAATGTTTCAATGGCCTATAATCTCAGTACTTGGGAGGCTGAGGCAGAAGTGTAGTGAGCTTGATGTACACAGCTAGACATTGTCTCAAAATAAAAAAATTTCCACAGTGCAGAAAGGACCTCAGAGCCAAGCATAGGAAATCTTCTCACCTAAACCTTTGGAAAGAAGTTGTTTGTTTGTTTTTGTCTTTTTGAGACAGGATCTCCCTATGCAGTTCAAACTGGCCTTAATCTCACTTTGTTGCTCAGGCTAGTCTCGAACTCGCAAGGATCCTCCTGTCTCTCCCTTTCGAGTGCCATCATTACTGGTGTGTGCCATCACACCTGCCTAAGAAGTTCATGTTTTATAGAGAGGAAGAATGTATTTTAAAAAACTGACTCTAGCTTTGTCAGCAGGTATCTGAATAAAATATGTTACTTTATATGGTTATCAGGTTTCTACATAGAAGTTTCTGATGCTTGTAAGTTTAGTTATTAGTATGGGAAACTTACAAATTTTATTAGTATATGTTGTTTGTAGCAGTTACATTCCTCATGGTAGTATGGAAATCTTGTGACAATTAAAATGTTCTACAGTTGAAAAGTTATTTTAAAAAGATAAATGAGATAATGCTTTTTTGCCACTCCAAGGTGTTATTTAAATTGATTGGGATATGTTTACTGTACTGTAGATGTGGTCATATTCAGCTCCCTCTGGTAGATGTGAATCTTTTATTTCTTAATTACCGGTTTTGGAGGAGTGACAGAGGGAGAAGTTTCAGTTTTTTTCTTTTGCTTTGGTTGTTCTTGCCCATACTATCACATCTTTTTTGTGCATGCACAAATGTTTAATACAATTCAAAATATGTTTATGTTCAGTGTGCCATATTTTCATTTTGACTATCTGAATTACTTTTTCTTTTTTTTTTTTTAAAGAATTTTTCATTATTTATTTATTTTTCTTGTTTCAGAACTTTTGTTTATTTGTTTATTTTTATGGCCGGCTCAGCCTGCCCTGAGGGCAGGGCTGGCATTGCATGTGGTGCCGCAGATTGAACCTCGGTCCCTGCAGCCGCCTAAGCTTTCCTAAGCAGGCGCTTTAGACCACTGAGCCATCCTGCCGGGCCCCTATCTGAATTACTTTATTTGATTTTTTTTTTTTTTTTAAAGCAACTAGGAGCAGAAGCCGCACCAACATGCTAATTGACCTACATATGGACCATGAAGGATCATCTCAAGAAACCATCCAGGAGGTACAGCCAGAAGAGGTGTTGGTCATTTCCTTAGGGACAAGTCCCCAGCTTACTCCAGGAATGATGTCAGAAAATGAGGTATGAATGTACTGCTGCATTTAACTTATAGCCATCAGTGTTTAGAAGCAAGTTATTGGCTTCCAGTTAATGGTTAATTGTTCTGTAAGTCCCTACTGAAGGCTTAGTCTGTTCATACCTATTCTAACAAAATAGTAGAGTTTGAGTGGTATATAAATAGCAGAAATGCAGTCCTAGAGGTCAAGAAGAACAAGACCCAGTTGGATTCAGTGTCTTGTGAAGTCTGATTTGTGGTTCATAGATGGCAGCTTTTCTCTTTTTAAAAAATTTATTTATTTATTTATTTATTTAGGCTGGCATGGCCTGCAATAGCAGGGATCTAATCCAGGTCCTTGCACTTGTCAGGCACTTAGACTGCCTAGGTATCTCCTCAGCCTGGCAGCTTTTCACTCTGCTCTCACATGATGCAGAAGGTAGATGAGGTGTCTTGGGCCTAAGCAGACTCACTAATTCCATTCCTGTGTGACCTGGTCATCCACCTAGAGGCCCCACCTCCAAAAATCATTACCTCTGAAGTTAGAATTTTATAACATGAATTTTGGGGAAACTCAAACATTTAGATTATAGGAGTACATTTAATGCCTCTTCCTTACCATCATGGACCTACCATGACATGCTATTAAACACTGAGTCCTTTGGGAATATGTTGTTGTGGAAGAGGCCCTTCACCTTAACACATCTTTATCACTGAAGTCATCAAACAGGCCACAGTGAAAGGGATTTTTGTAGTGGTAGAAGAGATACGAAGCTATGAAATTGTGGTTTGGAAATTAAAGAGACTTTTCCACTGATCCATAGGAAATGTTTTATATTCTCTTTTTTTTTTTTTATCTTTTTTCTGGTGGCTTGCTAGTGTCTTAAAACTTTCTACTTTATAGATCTATAGACTGTGTTTGTTGTTTTTGTTTGATGCTATATACTGGGGATTGAAGCCAGAGCCCTTGGGCTAAGTTATATCCCTTGCCCTTTTCTTACTTTTTCAGGCAAAGTCTCACTATGTTGCCTGGCAGGTCTTAAACTTTGGATCACCATGTCTCAGCCTCCCAAAGTGCTGAGATGTTTGTTACCATGCCTGGCTTAAAAATTCTTCAGTGGGTCAGGAAGAAAATACAAGAGAAAGCTTAAAAAAGTTTAAAAATATATACGTTGTAGAGAAATGGGCTTGGTTACTGAAGAAAAAGAAAATTTTAAGTGTCTGTGTTCAAAATTATGGACTAGAGAAGCTCACAAGATAGCTCAGTGGACTAAAGTGCCTGCTTAGACAAGCTTAGGCAAACACAGGGACTGTAGTTTGATCCCCGTCACCACATGCCACACCAGCTCTGACCCCAGGGTGGGCTGAGCTGGCCAGAGTCTAGGTGTAATGGCACGTGCCTGTAATCCCAGTGTTGGGAAGGCTGGAAGCAAGAGGATCACCATGAGTCCAAGCTGTGTAATGAGACCCTGCAACAACCAAATGCATTTAAAAAATTAAATAAAAGTTTTAAAAATTATGGAATAGAGGTGAGAAATAGAAATCTTGAGTTTCTCAAAGAAGGGCCTTCCTACAAATTGTCTCTTCCTAAAAAGGATACAGCATCTTTGTTCAACAGTGAGTGCTTATTTTTAAAGAACATTCATTACTGACTTGGGAAGAAATGATCACCAGTGTAGATGTTGTTAAGGAGATGGTGGTAGTTGGTAAAGTTAAGGCTTGTAGCATGATTGATAGGGAAGAGGACTGTCAGACTCCAGAACTCTACCCCTGCACACATAAAGGAACAAGCTACATTTTTGGAATTGTGAATAAATTTTTAAAAATAGCTAGCAGAATGTTGAATGAAGAAAATTAAACTGATAGGTTTTTTTTTTTTTTTTTTTTAATGGCCAATTTAGTCTGCCCTGAGGACAAGGCTGGTTGGCTTGTGGTGCAGGGGATTGAACTGTGGTTCTGGTGCTTGCCTAAGCAGGCACTTTAGACCACTGAGCTATCTCACCAGCCCTAAGCTGGTGTTTTGTCAAGAGAGTTCTGTAATGATTTGCCTTATCGTGTTACCATCTCCATCCTCAGCTCAGTGGCTCCCAAGAACACAGTAGGTTGCGTTCTTGGGCAGTGGGTTGGTACCTGCAGGAACAGTGTAAACTGTATTCTCAAAGAATCATGCATGTGTTTTTTGATCTGTTTGGTGAAGCCGTAACAAATCAGTTCAAGGGCTTGCCTTTGTTTTGTTTGCCTCTCTTGTTCCCCAGGGCTGAAGCAGCTTGTCAGTAGGCATTTGTCAGAAACACTGAGGGGCTGGGGATATAGTTCAGTGGTTGAGCGTGTGTTTAGCACTCATGAAGCCTTAGACTCAGTTCCCAGCATTGTAGCAAAAGAAAATGATGAGAGGTGAATACTGTACATTATTAGCCATGGCCTGGAAGAAGGGATAACCATCTGGGAAAGTATCAGGCAGACTGAAAATCCAAGGAAAGAAGTATTGGAAAGGACATTCTAGGTGCACAAAGGTTTCACATGTTTCAGGAACTTGGGAGGCTGTACACATGCTTAGGAAAAAACTTGGAAGGCCTGCAGATTGGAAGTGAATGCTAAGGCATGGTGCAGACTGACTGGCTAAATATTGAGGAAGTGTCCTTACACAGAGCCAGTGCACAAGGACTTTGAAAAGTTTGGAGTGGTTTTATTTTGGCTTCCAGGTGTTAAATCTGCCAGATCACTTGCTGACTGCTAAGCTAACAGAATAGATTTATATGGCCATACATGATATAACAGAGAAAAAGAAAGATTAAAGCCTTCTGATCCTGTAATCTCAACTGCTGTTCACTATGTCTGATTATTTACTCTCTAACACTGATAAGTTGTTAGAAAGGCACAGTATCTGTTGCTTAACTGTTTGTTACAATGATACACCTTTGATTTTTAAAACTTGCCAGCTTTTGTAAATGGGTTTTAGCTTGAAATGATCATTTATCCTTGAGAATTTCAGTATATATTTGATGTGGTTTATTTCCTTATCAGTAATCTTTCATTTGTGATAAATCAAAGTTGACATTGTATTTTTCAGGTCCTAAACATGCAACTTTCAGATGGAGGACAAGGAGATGTCCCTGTTGATGAAAACAAACTCCACGGTAAACCTGATAAAACCTTGCGCTTTTCCCTCTGCAGTGATAATCTGGAAGGCATATCTGAAGGTGAAGGGTTACTTCATTCCAGGAGTTGTGTGATTCAAGTACTATTTTGTTTGTGTTCTTTAAAGGAGCCTTATAAATTATACCATCTGTGCTGCTCACTGAGGAGAGTAATGAAATTTTTCTCTTCTGAGCATGGAACAGTTATCTGTAAAGATTGCTTCCTCAAGGTTTTAAGAGGCTATTGGTTATATAAAATAAATTTAAATTGAATTAAAGCAAGTTTTTTTTCAGTATTAATATATATCAAAGCTTATAGAGCTCCTTTAGAAGGATATAATGCATGTCATGTACAAATTGGAGAAAATGGACTTACTAGCATTTTAGGAGGGTCTGTGTACTTTTTTCCCCTCCCATTTTGTGTATTTGGTACAGGGTCTCACTGTATAGATAAGACTTGTAGTGATCCTCCTGTTTTCAGCGTCCCCAGCTCTGGGAATACAGGTGTGCACCACCACGCCTGGACTCTGTTGCCAGCTCAGGGAACCCTGGGAGTGGGGGCCAGCGCAGCATGCTGGACCTGGGTTTGAACTTTGATCCCTGAGCTTGCCAAAATAGGCACTTTGTCTGCTGAGCTATCTTGCTGGCCTTGGTGTACTTTTAATGATCATATTTCATTTTTTTTATGCTCATACCTTTATGAAACAGGATATAGTGGAAATAAAAATAAAATCATAAGCCAGAATTTTGGATTGAGAGTGTGTCATTCCACATGTTAGAACTATTTTTATGACAATTTTTTTTTTTGGTGGGACCAGGGTTTGAACTCACGACCTTGCACTTGCCCAGCAGGCACTTGTGCCTCGGAGCTATCTCCCCAGCCCCATTTTATGACAATTTTTAAGTGAAAAACTATGAGGACCTGGCGGGATGGCTGAGTGGTCTGGAGCGCCTGCTTGGGAAAGCTTGGGTGGCTGCAGGGACCATGGTTCGATCCCCGGCACCAGATGCTGCGCCAGCCCCACCCCCTGGGTAGGCTGAGCTGACCACAACACAAATAAATGAGGGTTAAATAAAAATAAAATTGGGGCTGGGGAGATAGCTTCATGGCACAAGTGCCTGCCTGGCAAGTGCAAAGTCATGAGTTTGAACCCCGGTCCCACAAAAATAAATAAACAAAAATAAATAAATAAATGAAAAACTATGAAAGTTTATTAACTTTAATAGTAAAGATAAAAAAAAATAGTAAAGAGAAAGATAAATGCAATTCTTTTCTCTAGCCCCCACCCCCCAAAAAAAGTACATAACTGTAATAATTCCCTGATTTAGAATCAGTTTCTTCCTGGGGGAATGTCTGAAAGTCTGACTATACCTTTGACACAAATGGACAATATAACTGTTAAAGAGCTGGGTGTGGTGGTGCATGTCTGTTATCCCAGCACTTGGGGGGGGTGAGGCAGGAGGATCTGTGAGTTCGAGACCAGTCTGGGCTATAGAAGTGAGCTCAAGGTCAGTCTGAACTACACAGCAAGACCCTGTCTCAAAAAGACAAAACAAAAAAAAACTGTTAAAAACTTAAAGTGTGCATGTGTACACACACATACTGTATGTTATTTTTACCAGCAAATACGTGGGCTACTTCCATGATTTGTTTGCATCTACAAATATTGCTAATGAGAGGCCAACTCATATCTGTGAATATTTATTATTATTATTATTATTATTATTATTATTATTATTATTATTATTTTTAAATGTATTTGGTTGTTGTAGGGTCTCACTACACAGCTTGGACTCGTGGTAATCCCTGTTTTCAGCCTCTCCAGCTCTGGGATTATAGGTGTGCACCACTTTGCCCTAACTTTGGCTGGCTCAGCCTGCCCTGGGAATGGGGCTCTGGTGCTGGGGATTGAGTGAACCGTGAAGGCACTTTAGTCTGCCAAGCTATTTCACTGGCTCCCTTTAATGTTTATAACTCAGGGGCTTAATGCATGCTCATGCCAGAAAACGTAGAAAGAAATAGAGAATAGAGACCTCGCTGGGCGTGGTGGTGCATGCCTGTAATCCCAGCACTTGGGAGGCTGAGGCAGGAGGATCAGTGTGAGTTGAGACCAGCCTGGGCTACAGAAGTGAGCTCAAGGCCAGCCTGAACTGCATGGTGAGACCCTGTCTCAAAAAGACAAAAAAAAAAAAAAAAAAAAAAAAAAAAAAAAAAAAAAAAAAAAAAAAAGAAATAGAGACCTCTATAATCTTACTATTCTGTTACTAGCGGATTATGTTTATGATGTTTTATAACTTTTTAAAAATAGTATTAACCTTGTCCCTTTGTAGTTTTATATTCTTAAGTAATATGGTTTTAAGTGACACTTTAAATAGGCATATCACAAGCTGTTTCAGAACAGATAGGTAAACTGCTTCTATGTTTCAGAGATTATAGTGCAGTGATGGTGAGTTTGTTAGGGACTGAGTGCCCAAACTGCAACCCAAAACCCACTTATTTATCATGAAGTGCCAACCCTACTATTAAACCTGAATAGTGAGGTTTTAGTTTGGAAAAAAGAACTCGTATACTGACATCTTTTGGTTCAAAAGAGAAATATGATAATATAGGTTTCTATAATATAAATAGCTTTTTACGGGCCAGTGAGATAGCTCAGCTGTCTGAAGCTCCTGTTTAGGCAACTGCAGGGACTGTGGTTTGATCCCTGGCACCAAATGCTGCACCAGCACCACCCCCAGGGCAGGCTGAGCCAGCCATAACATAAATAAATGAATAAAGTTATAAAAAATTTTAATCTATTTGTTTGGTATAGGAGTTTGCTGTGTAATTCAGACTCATAGTGAGCCTTCTGTCTCAGTCTCCCCAGTGCTGGGATTACAGGCCTTTGCTACCATGCCTGGTTTGGGTGGCCAGCACTGGGCATCTAGGGTTTCTGGGTCAGTTATGGCATGTGGTACTGGGGATCTAACCTGGATCCTTGCACTTGCCAGGCAGGTGCTTGGACCTCTAAGCTATCTCCCTAGCCCAGTAGCTTTTTATTGAAATGTAAAAGCTTGCATTTGATGTTCTTTTGCACAGCTAATGGGGTCTCTGCTTCATACCTGTTGATAATTTGTCAAACCTTAGCTGGTGTGACTTGGGTTGTATGCAGACAGTGCTCTGTGCCTGCATAGCACCTGTGCTACCACTGTTATAAGACATTCTGCAACAAGCAAACTTAAGATAGTTTTGGATTAGTTTTTGAGAGTAAAGAACTAGAAGCAGGATTGTTGGCCCAAGTAGCATGTAATGTTTTCAAGCCCTAAGTGTTATACTGAGAGAACTTTAATCAATCTTTTTTTTTTTTTAATGTTTTTTTTTAAATTTTATTTATTTATTTATTTACTCATTTATTTATTTATTTATTTTCTTGTTTCAGAACCTTTGTTTGTTTATTCACTCATTTTTTTGGCTGGCTCAGCCCGCCCCGAGGGTAGGGCTGGCGCAGCATGTGGTGCTGGGGATCGAACCGTGGTCCCTGAAGCTGCCCAAGCCTTCCCATGCAGGCGCTTTAGACCACTGAGCCATCCTGCCAGGCCCCTAATCAATCTTTATTCACTTAATTAAGGCATAAAATTGCATGATTGCTAATCATTGTTTTAAAAGGGTTGCTCATGGGGTAAACATTTCTCTAGGTCCTTCAAATCGCTCCAATTCAGTGTCTTCTCTAGACTTGGAGGGAGAGTCTGTTTCAGAACTTGGAGCAGGACCTTCTGGAAGTAATGGAGTTGAAGCACTACAGCTCTTGGAACATGAGCAAGGTAAAGTTGAGCGCAGTTATACAACTAGAAAAGAATTTGCATGATTGCAAGATAAGCAGTATGTTTACATATAAGTTGGGTATTAGTGTCTTTTTTGTCACTGGAAAGAATACCTGACACTTGTAATTTAAAGGAAGACAGGTTTATTTTGGCTCATAGTTTCAGAGGATATGGTCCATGTTTGATTGCCTTTAAGGCAGAAGAGGCATGGCAGACGGCCTGGTTGAGGAAAGCTGCCTCCCAGGTGGCCGCCAGGAAGCAGAGAGATAGAGCAAAGGTTAAGAATACCCACTTCCCATCACATCCACCTCTCACCAGGCTCCACCTCCTGACAGTGCATTCAGCTGTGAGCTCATCAGTGGATTAATCCAAGATGAGCATAGCACCCTGTACTTTAGTTACCTTCTAAGAACCAGCCTTTGAACACAAGATACATGGAGGAATATTGTAGATATAGATCCTGACAGCTGTTTTTACTAAAAGCAAACTTCAATTGTTTATATAATTACTATTAAACTTATATTTATTCATAGTTCCTTTCATTCTTCTGTTCATCTGTTTTTATTTTTTGAGATAGAATCTTTTAGGCTGGCCTTGACCTCATTATGTAGCCCAGGTTGACCTTGAACATACAGCAGTCCTGCCTCAGCTTCCTGAGTGCAGGGATTGCAGATGTGCTCTTCCTTCAGTTCTTAAAAATGTATTTACTTGGGGCGGGAAAAAAAAATGTGTTTACTGCACACTGTAATTCCACCACTTGGTAAGCTGAGGCAAGAGGACTATCATGAGTTTGAGGCCAGCCTGGGGCACATAGTGAATCCAAGGCCAGCCTAAACTACTTAGTGAGACCTTCTGTCTCAAAAAACAAAACAGACCAACAAGTATTTACTGGATAATTGTCTAGCTTTAAATTACATTAAATAGGGGCTGGGGAGATAGCTCCGAAGCACAAGTGCCTGCTGGGCAAGTGCAAGGTCGTGAGTTCGAACCCTGGTCCCACACACACAAAAAAAATTACATTAAATAATAGATGTTATTTTAAATTCTATAAAATTTATATCTCAGCTTTGTAATATTTATAAATACTTAAAGACTGGAGCAAGGGAAGGGGAGAGGGAAGCCTGTTTTAGTAAAAACTCAGAAGCCAATGAAAGGTGTGGTTGATGAGGATGAGAGGCTGAGGGGGAACATGTTTGTGCTTTGGTCATATGAATATGTTCATTTAAAGATGTTGAGTTTGGGGATGCTCCCTTTTCTAGATTTGAGCAGGGAATTGTTACACTTCAGTATGCATAAGAATTACTTTGGGAGTGTTTTTAAAATTTCCATTTCTCATGTCTTATAGAATTCCTTGGTTCAATTCACTTACTGAAAAGGAAAAGAATCTTGCCATTGAATTGTATGTGGCTTGAGTAAAAGTTTGTTACGTGTTGCTTTTTGTTTGTCTTTTTGAGACAGTCTCCCTATGCAATTCAGGCTGGCCTTGTGCTCACTTTTATTTTTTTATTTTTTTAATTTTTTTTCTTGTTTCAGAACCTTTGTTTGTTTATTCACTCATTCTTATGGCCCGCTCAGCCCGCCCCAACGGCAGGGCTGGTGCAGCATGTGGTGCCGGGGATCGAACTGCAGTCCCTGAAGCCGCCCAAGCTTTCCCAAGCAGGCGCTTTAGACCACTGAGCCATCCCACTGGGCCTCTGTGCTCACTTTTATAGCTGGTCTCATAATCGCACTGATCCTCCTGCCTCAGCCTCCTAAGTGCTGGGGATTACAGGTGTGCGCCACCATACCTGGCAGGAAGTTTGCTATGCTTTACTGGAAAAGTTTATCAATATATCAGTTAAGATTAAAGCTGGGTGTGGTTGCACATGCCTGTAATCCCAGTACTTGGGAGGCTGAGGCAGGAGGATTGGTGTGAGTTCGAGACCAGCCTGGGCTACAAAAGTGAGCTCAAGGCAAGCCTGAACTGCATAGCGAGACCCTGTCTCAAA